>BLKR01002392.1:0-200004 GCA_011170035.1 Teleogryllus occipitalis
GCTTTGACATGTGCTGAAATTCAGGGTGTCAATTTCTTTTTGAAAAATTTTACATGCAAAGCTGGTCATCAAAGAGAAGATATTCTTACCTTTGTTTAAGAGTGTGCACTAATACGCTGCTCAATGACTATGTGAAAAACAGAAATGATAAACTGTCAATGGGAAACAAAAGGAAATTGTTAACAGTGATTTAAAATAGTTTGTTACAATTGTTATTTTATTTCATATGCATGTTTCCAGTGGTTTGTTGATAAAATGTATGTAGTTTTAGTTTTATGTAATTTTTTTTATTTAATGTCATAAAAAGGTTAAAAGTTTGTAGGGTGCTAAAAGTAGAAGTGAATTCTGCACTTTTACTTAATTCTAGAATATCTACCCTACATCACAGCTGGATTCTGAATACAGAAAGAAATGGAGTTGTTTCATAGGGGCAAGAATTGATATGAAAATATTCGCTTACGTGTAATAAAATTTATTTTCAAGGGCAAATCAGGTTTAGATTTGTGCTATTCTTCCTCATGTCCTTCATGAAGGAATATACTTCCCGATGTGACAACATGGGGAATAATAATTTGAAGAGCTATATTCCCCACTAAACTTTAGATGTGCACAGATAATTAAGTTGCATTTATGTCCAGAAACAAAACAAAGAGCCATCTCGGCATTCGCTTAAAGGATGGAAGAAATGGACGCCAAAATTAGATATTGAAATACGTTTTGTAAACGGTGCGTAAATGTTATTGTAAACTTAAAAAATATAGGGTATATATGTTAAAAATGTGTATTTTGAATTCTCTCACTTCACCCTATCCCCCCCATTCTAATTTACTCCATACGCCAGAAAATTTTACTTCGCCGGCCCTGAAAACAACTCGTTTCTTTTGGGGGATAGTGACTACCCATGTAGGAATTATCTAATAACACCACTTCTTCATCCCACTACAGAAGCTTCGAGGACGAAGCCCATTGCTACGTCAACGGATCCGTGAATAAAAACGGATTTTCCTGTGCCCATAACGGAAATTCTGTTTCACCAGCGTCCATTACATCGCGCCAAGGTCACAATATGGTGGTGGTTGGTACACCTGTGTCCTTGGGCAAAGCCGTGCGGGGAAAGAGCTCCGGTAAATTTTCTTTCGTATGGCGCGGCAACGTGGATTTTGCCGTCTAAGGTAAGAAGAGCAGGCTGCTTATGCTATAAGGAGCCCGGATTATAGTTAGGAGCAAAGGGGTCGGCAGATTTTAGGGGTATAGCATTATACGGCTGATACATACAGCAGTACGTCTCGCCGCCATCTTGTCCTTGAGCTTCGTCCTTGGAGTAGGGAACGGTTACGTACACCTCGAGATACAACTAGCAATCCTTGGGAGTGGTGGTGTAACTAAAGCGGTACTAGCGCCCCTGCCGTGTGGCGGCGTTACTAAAACGCCAAAAGCGCCCCTGTGGAACGGAGGTCTCACTTGAGCGCCTTTTTTGGATAGAACTAGCTCATGCCTTGTACATAGGTCGGTGTTGCTACTGTATCGCAATCTGGATGCGGCAGAAGAATCATAAAATGCCCGTATAAGCGCGCAGTGTTGCTCCCGACGAAATGGACGCACACGATCTTCAGCCGAAGTGTAATGGGGTGGGTAGATGGGCTAAGACACCGGGAGTGTGAAAGTGCTGTAATTGTAGATAATAACGTGGCAGAAGAAATACAGGGTGGCGCAGAAAAACGGGAAAAATTTGAAGTTGATGTTGGCAGCCCTGTGGATGTACAATAAGTAGGGAGGTGACGGCAAACTGTCGGGTAGTAACGGACATTTAGTTGCAATGGAGCAGTGGAGTGGTGTGGAGCGTGCGGTCGCCGTGAGAGCGTACTACCGACATGGTGACAGTGTGACCGCTGCCCGAAGAGTGTTTCGGCGCCAGTATGGAATCCCGCCCCGTGGTCAAATTCCTTCTTCACACGCAATCAAAACGTGGGTTCATAACTTTGAAGACAGGTTCGGCCTTGAAAAAAAAAGCCTTGTGGACGTGTATTGTCTATACGTACCCCAGAAAACATTGATGCTGTGCAAGCTGCAGTGGTGAGGAGTCCTCGTCGTTCGGTGCGAAAAATTGCCTCGTCATTAAGGCTCGGGCGTCGGAGCGTCCAAAGAATACTTTACGCCCTTAAATTTCATCCTTACAACCTTCAGATTGTTCAAGAACTTAAACCTAATGATTCTGTATTGCACCAACAATTGTGAAAAACTGTTGTTCGGGCCCACACGCAAAGGCAGGGAAAGAGGTAGAAATACAATACTTCCTGCCCAGCTGCAACCGGAAGCGCAGTATGGAACATCTCCACACGCCGTTGCGACATCCTTCGCACGTGCGGTGTAGATATCCCCAACCGCCCGGCCAAAGTGGCAGTGCTGCGCGCGCGGTTGTGCAATCTCGGCGTCACGCCACAGAAACCTTCGAATATGTTCTAGAATATTTCAAACTCCAACGGCCGCCAATTGGCCCATTCAAAATCACCCCACTCCGCCAACTCGCGACTGCTAACTAAGCAGTCGCCTATTGGCCCATTTAAACAAACTCAAAATCCCCTCTTCGAGCTTTCGCTAACAAAGTAAATTTAGTCGTTCACGAGCAGCCTTGTGAGAAGGACGTAGCGGCTCCGTGTAAATCTCTAAAACTTGTAAAGGCAACCTTTGCATTATGAACTCAGCATGGCAGAAAGTGCTAAGTTCTGCAATTGTATATTGGCATGGCAGAAAGTGCCAATTTAAACTGTTCTTAAATTTAGTCGCAGGCAGGACGCCTTGCTAGAAACACGTCGCGACTCCGTGTTGTACTTACGGAAAGGTCTTGTACAGAAAGTGTAATGTACTCAGTAAGTGTACTCATGTATGGTGTATGGTGTTAAAGGATTTAACTTGTTTTCAAAAAACTCATTAAACATCATCCTGCAAGGTAAAACTGTGTTTTTTGTGATAACCTACATCATGCAATCCCTGAGCCATCGATGGGACCGAGCTCGTTGCCTGTCCAACAATTAATTATACAGTCCACTACAGCAACGGCAACAGCCGCGTCCAACTGTTGGCTAAAATCGATGAGGATGCAAACTTTATTGAAAATCTTTGGATGTCAGATGAAGCCCATTTTCATCTAAAGGGATACGTCAATAAGCAGAATATGCGTTACCGGGCACAAACAAATCCTGCTCAGCTTCACCAGCGACTATTACACAGTGACAAAGTTACTGTATGGTGTGCTGTGTCGTGTCGTGGGGTGATAGGCCCTTACTTTTTTGAAGATGAAGAGGGCTCCGCTGGTCACTGTGACGTCTCAACGTTATGTCAACATGCTAGAGACATTTTTGGCACCAAGGCTTCATTCTCTTCCAAATCTTGACATTCAGCACACCTGGTTTCAACAGGATGGAGCCACCTCACACACTGCACGGCAGTCTATGGCAGCAGTAAGACGTATGTTTAGGGATAGGATTATTTCAAAGAATGCTAACATCGCTTGGCCGCCGCGGTCTCCAGACCTCTCAGTTTATGACTACTTTTTATGGGGACATCTGAAGAGCGTTGTGTATCAGACTAGACCAACAAATCTTACCCAGCTGAAGACTCAGATTGAAGAAAACATCGCTAACATCTCGGAGGACACATTGCGCCGGGCTGTGCAAAATCTTCAGCATCGACTGACAATGTGTACGGCGAAGTGGACATCACTTAAGTGATGTAATTTTCAAAAAGTGATGACTAAGTAAATTTCCATTCTTGTAAAACGTATTAGCATAAAATAAAGTTTTGTAAGTTTCCTTCATTTTTTTCCAAATTTTTCAAATTTTCCCGTTTCTCTGCGCCACCCTGTACAAAATATGAATGAGTGCAATGCAGTAATGGTTCTCGATTCTTTATTAAAGAAACTGGAGGACCTCAAGTCTCGCATATCTGTCAACAGAAATACTAAAAGCGAGATTAAGAATGGGATCGAAGAGTCATTTAGACTGGCATCTCTTTTAAAGATTATGGGCTGCAAGCGTGTTTTTGTAGATCAATCTATTCAATGTGACCTGACTTCAGAGAACACACGCACTTTGGCTGACGCTCCTATACCAACTGAAGGCTCCGACGAAAAGGCAAAGGGTGAATTATTCAGAGAAGAAATCAGAAAAGCAGATAACTTCGACGACACTGAGAAGCTGATGAGCTGCGTCTGGTCGGAAGACTACTTCCAGACAACAAAAATTGGCAACAGGTAATCCCTTAAAGACAAGGGATGGTGATATTTTTACAGACGAGCGCCAAGACGAAGAACGAAAACCCTACCTGGAAGCTCAGCTTCTGGAAAAATATCCTGAGCTACTAGAAGTAGATGCGGTGGGTTCTAGCACCGGACAAATTAAGTACATTGAGCAGAGTACTAAGATTAAACTGGGAGATGGAAAAGAACATACGAAGACCAGAATGGTGTGCTTAATTACAGTGCAAACGGAAAAGGACAATAATAAGTCAAGGGAAAGACTTTATAATGCAATCGTCCTATTCAAAGAACTGGCAATAAACCACAAAAGGACAAATGTAATGATAGCACACTCGAACGCACAACGTTCTCTGGAGCTACGGAAAATGATGGAATGTATCTTTGTGGATATAAAAATAGACATCTAGGTATGTACTCCTCAACGTCAACCTGAGCTGAAAATGAAAACCCCAAGAGAACCTTCCACAATCTTGGTCGTCACTACTGAAGATAAAGATAAGACATATTCAGACCTCCTGAAGGACATCAAAAATAAATTACATGTGGCAGGAGCTCTAGAGAGAGAACTCTGTGAGGAAAACTAGAACAGGTGATCTGCTCCTTACTTTGAAAGAAGGAGAAACGGAAGTCAAAAACATCACGGAGCAAGTTGAGAAGACAAACGCTCGTATCCTGGGCCAACGTAGAACAATACTACACGTGAAGCAACTAGATGCAATAACTACTGCAGAAGAGCTACAAGAAAGACTACGCGCCGAGGCACGAAACGAAGATGTAACTGTCCGATCTGTGAGACCTGCATACGGCGAGACAATCGACAACGGTTGAAACAAACGAGAAGATCGCGGAACATCTCTGTAAAATACGGAGGATAAGGGTAGGAATGGTGTTCTGCTATGTTAACAGAAGATTGGATGTCCGGAGGTGCCATCGTTGCTGGAATTATGGACACACCGCAACTAGCTGCCGCAGCAAAGACAGAAGAAATAAATGCTACAACTGCAGACGCGAGGGACACAGCTAAAGAATGCAGGAACCCACCACTTTGTCCTCTTTGCAATGAAGACCACAAGGCAGGCATTGGACCCTGCATTCGGCAAAGCCCTCAGACAGGCGAGGATCACTCAAGCATGATCAACGTCCTACAAATCAACGTCAATAGATGTAGATTGGCGCACGACTTACTAACGGAAGCGACAAGCAGACTAAAATGTGACCTAATCCTCATTAGTGAACCTAACAAAATTATGGCAAAAAACAAAGGTTGGTACCTCGATCGGAACTTAGACTCAGGCATCATAGTAACAGACCCCTCCCCTAGGATCACAGAGTATGGATATGGCGAAGGATTCATATGGGTTAGAGTGAATAGGCTGTACATCTCCAGGCAGCGCCGGTGCCACAGCGCACCGCCCCCGCCCTCTCCAGGGCAGAGTGCCCGCCGGTGCCGACTTCACCGCACCAGCACTTCAATGGGACCCCAGCGAGTTCCTTGAAATTTTCGACTCTCTCCTCCTGCCAGAGCCTACACCAGCTGCAATTCCCATTGACTGGGAATTTTGGCGCCCCATCATTGAGGCCGCCAGTGACGCCACCTTCACGACGGATGACTCCCCGCCTGACGAAGACGACGGCAACGACGCCAGCATGCGGCCCGCCATTCTCCGCCGGCCGCCGCTGTCCTCGGTGCTGCCTCTACTTTTGCCAGACTTCGCACCCCGGACGTCGAACACGACTTGTTCCGTTTCGGCGTGCGCCACATCCCGCCTTCGGAGGCCCCGTGTGCAATCCGGACCACGTCACGCAAATTACGACACATTCTCGACAACATGGTCGAAGCTGGTATTTTGGAGCCGTGCACGGCAACGCCTCTTAACACTTTCTCGTGTTTTATTGTGCCTAAACCGAACAGTTCTAAGTTTCGCCTTATTTATATGTCCGCCTGGACAAAATATTACAAGTGCTCGCCTAAAGTGTTTTTGCCATCACCGATGGCTGTGCTTCAGTGCATCGACCAGTTTTCTCTTGGCGTTCGCCTCGATCTAACCGATGGTTTTTACCATGTTCCTTTATCCGCCGCCACTCGTAAGTGGTTCGGAATTAAGTGTGGAATCTCTTATTTCCAGTTCTGTGCCCTCCCGATGGGTTGGTCCTTGTCTCCACTTTTAATGGAGATAGCTATGAACGCTGTTGTTCAGCAACTCTGCGCCAGTCGCGCTTTCGTTTATTACGACGATATCCTGTTGCTGTCCAACAGTGCTACCGTGTTGTGTTCAGATATTGACAATTTAATTTCCAAAGGGTTAAATGTTAATCTAGAAAAATCATGTTTGGTTCCTTCTCCTAGGCTTAAGTTCTTAGGCATTTTTCTTTGTTTAGAAACTAAGACTTTCTGCGGACCCCGCTTATTTGCGGGCTGTTGCTAATGTTCCTATCGTTCTTAGTATCACCCAGGTTTCGCCTCTCTTTTGCGGGCATGGTCAGCTGGCTCACTTTGGCTACCACTGCCTCCTTTCCTTTAGCTTCTCTAATACGTCATTGGCCGCAGCTCGCCGTCCCGTGGCTTCGCCGCATTTACAGCAAGCCGCGCTCCCGATCGGCCCTGCAAGAGAGCATCGACATTTACTCGGACGCCACCCCCGCCATGTGCGCCTGGGCGACCGATTCAACGTGGGACGCCTGGCCGGCCACGCCCGGCAGCACCATCTTCGACGCCGAATTCGAGGCCGCCCTCTGGGCCATCTTGGTCTGCCACCCACGGCACGCCAACCTTTTTCTAGACATCACTAATAATAATCTTTCAACTATTAATAGTTAAATTGTTGGGAAGGGATTCTGAAACTCAAGAAAGCGTGCGCAGATGATTTTCTCCCCCATACGTCACATACAGTTTTTGACTGAATAAATAAATAAATTTTAAAAAAAACACCGCGGTAATGTTTAACGTTAACCGTCGGGTGTGCCACTCTATGATGCCCAATATTGTAATGCTTGCGCATATTGTATATACCACTCGTAACTTTACATGTAACATTGTATACTCTGAGTTTAATAAAGCAGACACTCCGTCACGCGGGGCCTCCGGCGGATCGACGGGCCCCTGACCCATCAGGAACCGCCGTTGCGCGTCACAACGCCACGGCGGTTCCTGACTTGGGAAGGGCGCCTCAGTCGGCTGCCGGAGACCTTGAGCGTCTGGGTGGACGGGGCACCTAATCACCACGGTGGACGGGGGACGTAGGGAGACACGACTAAAGCAAGACACGAATTGAAACACAGCCCACTGCCTCCGACGCGATGCCAGACCGGCGGCTCAACACGGCCTCTTGTTCGGTTAGAAAACGCCGACTACGCAAAAAAGGCACAATATGGTATGCTGTATCGTGTCATGGTGTCATTGGCCCTTACTTTTTTGCACGTGAAGATGACAGTGCAATGACAGTAACATCCGCTCGATATATTGATATGCTTCAAACATTGCTTACACAGACTGTATCATCTTAATCTTAACATCGGAAACATCTGATTTCAGCAGGACGGAGCCAAGACACACACTGCTCGACAATCTATGGCAGCCGTTCGCTAGTTGTTTGGAAGACGCGGAAGAGGCACAATCTCTTATTAAAATGTGAAAACATCTGTCCAAATAGTTTTATATGTAGAATACTAGTCTATTTTTTTTAAAATTCATTAAATTATTACAGTAGTCTTATAATGGTAACGGAATGACAAAATGCAATAACGGAATAACACAAAACTCGGTAACGTAATGACCCAATTCTCGTCCTTTGGATACAAATGTGTTTAGAGAATGTTACCAAAATGGAACATCATTACATTTTCAAGGCAACTGATGTTATGTTGGCTGCCCTGTTAGTAAAGTGAAGGAGGAAAAGAATTTTCAGAAGCAAATTCTTATTGCATATTTTTTAGAAGTATCTAAAAATATGCCATAACA
The DNA here is from genome assembly GCA_011170035.1 of Teleogryllus occipitalis. NCBI lineage: Eukaryota > Metazoa > Arthropoda > Insecta > Orthoptera > Gryllidae > Teleogryllus > Teleogryllus occipitalis. The sequence goes on from BLKR01002392.1 coordinate 8,214, forward strand.
ATTTGGTTCTGAAATTTCTTATTGCCTATTTTTTAGAAGTATCTAAAAATACCTGGAAGGTATGTTTAACCTATATGTTATTGAATGAGATAAGTAATTGTAAATTATTTTTAGTTAATTTACAGAATAGGAAATACTTTAGGCTGCTTTTGTAACTTCCTTAACCTCTGTTTCATCATGCTATTCACTTCAGCTATCTCTATCCTGATAGGTGCTATAATGCAGCTCACAGCAGCTGAGAAAATGAAATAGTATCGAAAAAGACTTGCAGAGAAGGGTTTAGCAGATGAAATAAAGAAAAAGGACAGGGAAGAAAGAAGCTTAAACGCCAATGTGTGACTTCTGTTTCATCATGCTATTCACTTCAGCTATCTCTATCCTGATAGGTGCTATAATGCAGCTCACAGCAGCTGAGAAAATGAAATAGTATCGAAAAAGACTTGCAGAGAAGGGTTTAGCAGATGAAATAAAGAAAAAGGACAGGGAAGAAAGAAGCTTAAACGCCAATGTGTGACTTCTGAACTTAAGGTGCTAAGAGAAAAGGAAAAAATAAATCAAGGAAAATGCAGAAGAATTGAAGATAACATTGATGAACCTGTTTCTGTCAATTCTAATAATCCCTACAAATCCCCTGCAACACTAAAGAAGGCCATTAACCGTTGAGGGCCAAGTGGGGTATAGTTTGTACCCCAGTGATATTTTTCTGTAATATTTTTTACAGTATTACATTCTGGATGCCAGTCCTTTTTATAGCCAAGTTTTAGTGTTTGAGAAATACAAAAATTAATTATTTATTTCAAATAAGTGTGCATATATTGTTTTACAAATAGTTTCTCAGTTGGGGTACAAACTATACCCCACTTGGCACTCTGTGCAACATTTCCATTCCCTCGCAAAAATAATATTCTTAGAAGGTTGGCAGTACTTGTTCCTTTTTCATAATACTCAAGTTTGATTTGAAAGAATTCTCGCTAGTTCACGACAATGGATCGTGCAAGACTGACTGATGAGGAAATTGAGGCGTACATTTGTGAATACGATTCATCTTTCGACGAAGATTGTGTAATCGACGAAGAAAGTGACAATATCAAGTGTTAGTGATACAGAGGAGAACATTTACGACGACAATAGGGATGATGAGGATACATTTCTTCCTAACGGTCGTTTTGCATGGTCTAAACGTAAGCTTCCGGTTTCTAGGCGGTCAGCTGCTAACATTCTGACAACGCCTGCTGGTCTTACGAGAAAGGCCCGAAGTGCACAATCTATGCTAGAATGTTTCTTTTTGCAGATTACAGACGACATATTACACGAAACAATTGTCCATACTAATGAAGAAGGTGAAAGGTCAGTAGGGAAATGGAATAATGAACACCCCAATAAAAATAGGGTTTTCATCCCCACGGACAAAATTGAAATGCAAGCTTTCTTCGGTATATTGCTTGTGGCTGGTGTTTTTGGAGAAAATCAAGGCGACATAGACGAAATGTGGACAACGGACGAAACAGTTCGCAGAAATTTTTATCCAGCAACAATAGCGAGGGCAAGATTCAAGCTGTTACTCGCGCTCATTCGCTTTGATGACAAATTGACGCGAGAAGAAAGAAGAAGAGAAAACAAATTGGCAGCTATTCAGGAAGTGTGCAATAAATTTGCTAGAAACTGCCGAGACTGTTTCGAACCAGGACCCTATGTTACGGTCGACGAACAATTGGTAACGTTTCGAGGAAAATGTCCGTTCAGAGTATATACGAGATCAAAACCGGGTCGGTATGGAATAAAAGTGTGGGTTTTAGCGGACGTCAAATATCATTATACTGTGACTTTTCAAGTGTATTTGGGAAAAATTGGAAACATACCAGAAAAGGGGCAAGGAAAGCGAGTCGTTTGCGATTTAGTTCGTCATATGGTTGGTTCAGGTCGAAGTGTAACTGTCGACAATTTTTTCACTGATTTTGATTTAGCTCAGGAGCTTTTACAGCAAAAACTAACCCTGACAGGAACACTAAGAAGAAATAAGAAAGACATTCCTGTGGAACTTCTAAGTCACAAAAACGAGAAATCTTCGCTCTTTGCATTCACTAAAACCATGACTCTGGTTTCATACGTGCCAAAACCAAAGAAATGTGTAATACTTCTGTCAACTCAACATCATGATGACACAATACTAGAGGATCATGAAAGCAAAATTCCTAAAATAATAGATCACTACAACAAAACGAAATCCGGAGTAGACACTATCGATCAGATGATACGCGAATACACGTGCTGCAGAACGACTCGAAGGTGGCCATTCCGCCTTTTCATGAATATCTTAGACACAGCAGCCCTAAATGCATATGTAATTTTTACGATTGCTAATCCTGATTGAATGAGTGAAAAAAGTAATAAGAGAAGACACTTCTTAGTTGAGCTTTCAAAACAGCTCGTGAAGCCACATATTGAACGACGCATAAATGAAACTCCAAATCTCCACGCACAAATTGTAAGATCTGCAGCATCTTTTGGAATAGTACGTCAGCATGAAACACGAAGTCCCAACAGGAAGAAAACGCGGGAGATGTGTATTCTGCGCCAGATCCAAAGACAAAAAAACTGATTTCATGTGTTCACTATGCCACAAGTAGGTGTGCAGCGAACATGCAAAGAAAGAGGAAAGTTTTAAGTGTGAGAACTGTTTGAATTCAGAAGAAGAAAAATATTCTGATTAGAATACATTGAAATGTTGTATATATCCAAATTTTTAATTATATTGTAGTTATTCACAGAAATACATGTCCTACAATTCCTAGTTTCTGAACATTAATAAAGAGAATTATAAGTTCAAACAATTTGTTTATTTAAATTACCAATAATCACTAGATACTTTGTAATTGTTGCGAAGAACACTTAAAAAGTAATATCAATAAAATTTTCAAGTAGTATTTATTAAAAATAAGCAAAGAACGAAAAAAAATCCTGGGGTACATTTTGTACCCCTTTGGCCCTCAGCGGATGTAAAAAATCTTGGCCCTCCAAGGGTTAAACGTGCATCAGCTTGTCTACCTAGAAGTCCAAGAAAGTGAAAGAAAGTAGTTCTGGAACATGCAGTTGCTCAAGGAATTTCGACCACTTTACGTACTGAAAAGACAATTCATCGTTTAAACTAGGTACAGAAGAAGCTGTTACAGCTATCTCAGTGATATTTCATGCCAAGCTTCTGGAATGAAGGATTATGTGACCATTCGGGACGAAAGAGGTAATAAAGAGCAAATCCAGAAGAGATACATGATCGTGACTCTTGCGAGAAGCTCATTCAGTATATAATGAATGCCCGAAGATACCTATCAAACTGGCCAGATTTTGTGCTTTGAGACTACGTTTGTTAGGACCATACAGGAAACACCACACAACGTTTGCCTTTGTAAATACCATGAAAATGTAAAGTTTATTTTAGGAACATTGAATAGCGTTATTCCCGAAATTAAGAAAACATTTCGTGATTTCATTGCTACTGTAGTGTGCGATCACGAGAAAGAGAACTGCATGATGTCAAAATCCAAGAAATGCGCTAATGTGTATTTAAGGGAAAAATATTTTCAACATGATTTGCTAAAACAAATGGTTAACTGGGAGCAATGGGAAAGAACGAACCAAAGGATTACTTTGAAAGAAGTTCATGGAACAGTTGGCCAGAGTCTTGATGCTCTCTCCTGGGTCAGGTGATTGATGTTGACCAAGAATGTTATGAAATAACACAATAATATATAAATATGTTATGAAATAACATACGTAACATAAGTTTTTGACTAAATAAATAAATAAAACATTTCCGAGAAAAGAGATGGATTTGGAAAAATATTTGCCTTTCCTTCAAAAAAGATAAGTTGGGTCGAGAAAGGCCAAATAGAAGAGAAATTACCAGCACCTATTATTGACCAGAGCAATAAGATCCATTTCTCTGGCCCAATTAGCAAAGCAGAGTGAGAATGTCATTCCGTTACTATTACATTATATTTTTTTAAGGAGTAATATTTTTATGGAATTCTTTATTCGTATGTCATTCTATTTGTCCATTATTCTTTCCTTGCACATAACTATTTTGTTGTGAAGAGTGGGTGGGCTGAAATTCTGTGATATTCCATGTGCGAACCAAACGTCCAAACTATGTCATTCCGTTACTTGTCACTATCATGTTAACACAGTTGTTTATGAGATTTTTTTTCTGATTTTGAATATTATGTTTACTTAGGTTTGTTGAAAATCCAGAAGGTTCTTTTCTCTTCTTTTCCTATCTAAATGTTCTTTACTACATTTACAACAACAAAAAATATTACAACTGTCATTCCGTTACTCATGGAACATCCCTGCCGTGCTTCATCTGTGACCAAATCCTTGTTAGCAATGAGTTTATTTTCCGATCCCATTCATATTCACGGTTTTCATCTGCATTTTATTGATGGTTTCCAGGAAAATTTCATAATCTTGTGCACAAAATTTCTTTGTGGAAAGGGCAGTCTTTCTTGTGATTGTGAATAATATTAATAATTATTATTATTATTATAAAAAGAGAAGAAACGAAACTATCTTGAAAAGTTTTTGAAGTAAATCGTGTTAGTGGACAGTACATACAGGTCTACTGTCACTTTTATCAGCACTTTTAAACTCGAGTGTAACCTCGGTAAGAATTAAAACATTAGTATTTAATCGCTTTTTATTTATAATGGCCTTAAGAATTCAAATATTCGAAGGTTGTCCGTGAAACAAGGTTCCCAAGATGCTGCAGTCGCGATCTGGCAAAACTGGCAGGATACGGCAACACTGGCGTGTAGCTTGATTCCTCCTCTCCCAATTACCATCCCGGAGAACTGTCTGTCAAGCTGTCTTGGCTCAGCAGCCAATAGAGATGGATCTCCCACTCGCTTCGCCCGCTAGTGCGAATTACGCTCTAGTTTTGTGTGTGCAAAAAACACTGCGTCACGGGACATTCATTCCCAAATGCGTGAAGTCTTCGAAAAAAGAGTATGAGCATACAACACGTGCACAAATGGTTTAGAGAATTCAAAGACGGGCGTACAGATATTCATGATGAACGGCGTTTCGGACGGCCATCGGTTTCGGAAAAAACAATTGCGAAAGAGGAAGAAATAATGCTGAAAGATCGAAGGGTGACGGATCGGGAACTCTGCAAGATGATCCCTAATATCAGCAAGTCTACCACTGACAAAATTGTGACAGATCATTTACGGCAAGCCATGGTGGGTTCCAAGAATGCTTACGGATAACCATAAACGGCAACGTCTTGAAGGGGCCCGAGAATTTCAAGCCTATGAAACCGTTGGCGAAGAATTCTTGAATTCAATTGTTACTGGGGACTAGACCTGGGTGCACAACACGGCGTCGGAAAGGAAGGAACAATCCCGTTTGTGGAAACATCCAGAATCGCCGAAGCCGCGGCAGTTCAAGCAACCACAGTCTGCCAGCAAAGCGATAGAGAGCGTGTTTTGGAACTGGAAGGAGTTATTGTTGCGGGAACTCATGGCCGCTGGTACCACAATCAATGCCGTTCGTTACTGTGCAACATTGAAAACCTGCGCAATTCAAAAGATAGACTTGCTCACGGGGGGAATGCGTTTTCATCACGACAACGCTCGTCCACACACCGACCGTGTAACAACCGATCTTCTCAAACAATTTGGATGAGATATTGTCACAAACCCGCCCTACAGCAAGACAGCCCCAAGTGATTACCATCTTTTCCCTGAATTGAAGAAACACCTGGGTGGGAGTCAATTCAGAACCGGAGAGGAGCTAAAAGGAGAGGTGTTAAGCTACCTTTGAAGCGCGGCGGGAGTTGTACGGCTCGGGTATAAAAATGATGGTACACCGCATGACAAAATGCATCGATCTCAACGGCGAATATGTCGAAAAATAGGAAAAAGGCTAAGCTTCCCAAAAAATGTATAATTCAAAGCACATAAACAAGTTTTTCATTGCGAAAAATCATTGGGAACCTTATTTTACGGACAACCCTCGTACATTAGAGTGGCTACAGGTAATTTTGGGCAACTTCAGAATAATAGGAAAATTTGGTAAAATTTTAAAATCTCATACCTCTGATACTATTTAATTGAGAAAAATAATTTATCAAGCAAATTTGTAGAGAATTTTATCTTTAAAATTCTACATAACTATTTTTCGCGCTAAGATCAATCATTCAAAAGTGATTCCGCAAAAACAAAAAAATGCCCAACATATTTTTTATGGGGGGGGGGGGGACCAAAACTTCCCGAAGTATTTCGAGGTGGAAAACTTAAGGTTTTCTTACTAATAACAATATAAAACAAATGAAAAAATAAAATCTTCTTCCTCACCTTTTGTAAGGTAAAAAGACTAATCGACTGCACTTCTAGGAAGAGTGAAACTAAAAGATGGTGCAGTACCATCACTATTTCCAAATTGCCATAAGTATGCATCTTCAGGAAGTTCCAGGGAGAGCGCAGAACAAAGAAAATTTGTAATGCGCAATAAATGTCAGTGTTTCAATTGAAGGTGAATGGAAAAAAATTGCTTTGAAAACTTTCAGGAATTCTTGTGCATTGTAAAAACTGTGAGCCTACCACTCAAACGGAATATGATCCACGAAGACTAACTTTCCTTGTATTAGACAAAAGTAAAGTGCCAAGTATTTTAGTGTTAGCAAAATTGCACAGTGATTTAAGTTTCAAAGTTCAAAACTTTTTTTTTTAAATTGACTATCTACAACAAACACCTTTCACAAAGAAAGGCGTTTGTTGTAGACAATTTAAAAAAATAAGTTTTCCTTTAAAACTCCAAAATATCCATAATTTCATTGATATAATAAATTTAATAGATGAACCAAACATATGTGATAATTCTTCACAAGACATTCTGAATGCTATTTAAGAATTATTTGATAGACTTGGTATGGTTATAGGGTATGACATTCGTGAGAAGATCAAATTTTTAAAGCAACAAACCAAGTTACTGAGTTTATAAAAGCATTCCATTTGATACTCAACAAATTTTTTCGTATTTTGCAGCTAATTATACTCTATTTCTCTACATACTTATAAATTTTTAAGAAGTGCTAACTATTTAACTGTTCCTAATCCTCAGACCATTCAAAATATTTGTTTGTCATGCCCAACAAATCCGTGTTTAGAACAGAGCGATTTAAAATGTCTTATTCATATTAAACAAAAATGTAAGTTTTTAAATGAAAACGATCACATCATTTCATTAACGTTGGATGAAATGCATATGAAACCATATTTAGACTATACTGGAAGTTTGATTTTAAGCAACGGATACTGCAGCGATCAAGTTGCTACCTCAGTTCAAGTGTTTATGTTTCAAAGCTTGTTACCTACTTTTAAGGAAGTAGTCCACATTCTGCTAGTTCATAAAATTAATGCAGAAATGCTATTCAATTTTGTAAAAAAAAATATTATTGGTTTACACGATATATAGGTTCACTGTTGTGTGTGTTGTTAATGACAACGCCCTTAATCAAATGGCAATCATATTTAATTTACCCACATCCATACAATAATGCACTTCCACTGTTTTTTGTCATTGATTCTGTAAATATTTTGAAGTGCATAAGGAATAATTGGATCAATCAAAAAGATTCAAATCGGGCAGCAGTATTTCCTCCATTTGAAATAAAATCTAATCAAACTGTTGAACTTCATACTGCTTCCTTTTCATGTTTGAATAAAGTATATAAAATTGAAAATGATTCAAAAAGTTTGGTGAAATATGCCCATAAATTAAATAAGAAGAGAATAGCACCCAGTATTATGGGAAGGCAAAATGTAAAATACATATTAAATATTTTAAATGATCATGTAATATAAAGGTTGCTTGCTCTTGGTCCACATCACAACATTGAACATTTCCAGGACACAGCAGAATTTATAAAATTAATACTTATTTGGTGGAACATAGTCAATGTTAAGAATTGTTTAATAGATAAGTGATTTAGAAATCCATGGAAAAAGCCACGTGCCTTGGAGACATTATTAAACATTTTCAAAACTTTTTGGCATGGTTAGATTACTGGAAGGAATTAAATACGAGTTCAAGTAGATTAACAAAAGAAACTCATTTGGCTGTCTCTCACACAACTTATGCATTAATAGAACTCACAAAATTTTGGTACTTCAGAGTTAAATTTCAATTATATTTTGCCATGCAAAATTCAGACACTCTTTGAAAGCTTGTTTCGGAAAATATAGAACTATGGAAGGAACACAATATTTCGTATCTGCAACACAAATTTTTTAAGTAGAGTCCAAACTAAGAATTAAAAATATGTTGCCACTAACCTTAAATTCCTATACATCTGGTGAAATTACAGTTGCCATCTTTGATGAAATGCAGATTAATGAATGTGATTTTGTTGACATGAGTGGTACTGTTAATATTTTGCACTTTAATTTTGTGTACACTGAAGATTATTTCCGAATTACTTCCAGTAATTTGCCAGTTTTCACTTATTTAATAGGAAATATTGTGCCAGAGCAGTTACAAAAGAAATTACGTGTGAAATTTTTCAAAATAATTTGTCATTAGACAAATTGTTTCAGACAGAAGAAGAATGTAAATAGAATTTGATTAAAAATATAGTTAGGGAAGGGCTGTTACTTCCGCAATCTGATGTTGCTAATGTAATAATTATGAATTATGTAACAATACAAAACTTAGTCTCTAGTGATAATGGAATTGAATTTCTGCAAACCAAACAGCAGAGATGTGTTGTTATCCATTACACTGCAAAACTTTGTCACAGATCAAGATTTCTATAAAAGAGATTTTAATTTAATGTGAACACAAAGCAAATGAGATATTGCTTAACGTAATAAAATGTCAACATATATAATTTTAAATAATTGTGTAAAAACAAAAATGACCACGTTACCAAAAGTTACAAGGAAAGAAACCTTGCAGCCCCAAAACATTGATACGAATTTCTTTGAAAAAATCTATTATAAACTGATGAAACAAGTCTTTTGCATTCTTAAGTTTCTGTTTTATTTTATACCTTACCATTTCCTTTTTTCTTCCTTATTTTATATTTTTGAATACAGTTACATAAGTGTCATTGGGAAAGAGTTCATAAGTCAATTCAACTTAGGAAGGATTAACTGGAATTAGTAAAATTATCAATGAATGAATTTACAATAGTAATTAATATGGTTAATAGTACAATACTAGTTGTAGAATAAAAAAAATAGCATATTTGATAAATTTTGCATTGCACAAAAAATCAGATATGTGAACTTCATTTTTTTCTAAAATGTTTTTCGGGCATCAATTACAGTATAGTTTCAGGAAAATATAAATACATTGCTTCTGATTACTTCACATAATGCAGATTTAATTTAAAACAATTCTAACTTGCATTTAAGAGCATGGATTGAATTAAACTGCATTTTATTCCACATAACGAGAATCTAATGTATGAAATAGTATGCATTGCATAGTCATGTTAAAAATTATTTAATAAAATATGGTTCCGTATTACCTTCTTTCTATTAAATACTATGTAATTTTATTATTAAACTATGTTTTGCCGATTTAAATTTATATATTTACTTAGCAAATAAGTTTTTTGTGCAAAAACCTGTATTCATTTCATGTATCCGCTAAATTCATAAGTATTATTTAGCCCTTTCCTGTACGCCAAATATCCAAACTTTGCACGCATTTTCTACGGCAATACTCGTATCCGGGGATTTAGATACGACAATCATTAACGAGTCATCTCGTAGCTGGCAAAAAAATTCAGTTTGCCAACTACGAATATACTCGTAGTTGGCAGCGAACGTGTTAAAAGGATAGTGGCCGAACACAATTTTGAGGTTATTCGACTCGCCTCGCGCGAGTAAAACACCGTTAAGATGCACGTATTGCTACCGACTATTAATTTAATTATGTAGGGTTGCGACCTCAGCTGAGAAGTTTTGGCGCGCAAAAGCATTCTCACTGTCGAGATTTCGAAGAAATACAACGGCTTTATGACGCCACGGGAGGGGGGTATTGTTGAAGAATCTTGCAGCCGTGCGTATACACAAAAGATCGCCTCGTCAGTAAAAAGGCGTGGTAATTCACATCTGGGCGGCATTGCAAAAATTAAATTTGACTAGTGGTAGCAATGGGTGCTTTGGGCGCGTAAGAGGCGATAACAAGCTGGAATGGTATGTCGCATGAATTATAACAGAAAACGATCTTCTGTTCGTCTAAGGAGACATTGACAAGGTAAAATTGACAAGCTTCTTCCATCAACAATATTTATCACGCTGAGATAAACTAATAGTTCTCGAATAATTGTTTTTCAGCATTTTCCCTAGTGGCAAGCTAGGAAGTGGGTAGCCACGCTTTGCGAGCAACCCCATCCATCATTCTATTGCTCTCCCAAACAGTTTTACTGAAGTTATCTTGCAGGGGTTAACCGATGCGTCCATTAAGAAAATATGTATTCCTAAAATTTATTATGTATAATCCTTTTAATCTAATGGGTACTGACATTACTATTCAATTGTAATTAATATTTCGTAGGTGTGTGAAGCCCATTGTTGCCCTGAAGACATTCTAAGAGCATTGTACAGCAAACTATTAAAGCAAAAAGAATTTCTTACTTGCGACAAATAGAAAAATGCAGAAACGAATGACGCAATATTGTTTACATAGCCGAGCCATATATACACAGCTTACATGTGAACGGAGTGATGATTCGGAAAAAGGAATCCTTTCTCCAGTTTCGGAAGGAAAGATTAATAATGGTTCACGCAGGTCTTCGGATTTCTGCTGCGATTTGAAACACTAAGCTACAGGAACGAAACCACAACGGTGACATGTATTACAGCAATTTCGAAAAACGGGTAAAAGACCGTTTTGTCTGCCCTCAAATAGTTCTTGATAATGCTCCCTGTTCAGCTGAATCAGGTTCGAACATCAAATTCGCGAAAATCTAAAAGGTTATCCTGGCTTTCGCAGAATTCTATACAAATTGCGAAAGATATGAGGAAGCTTGACCTTTATAACTTAATAAAGTTAAATAAGCGGCAGAATAAAAGTTACAAAATAGATGCGGTTCTTGCCGAAGTAGGACATAGGACATAGTGTGTTAAGAAACCCTCCTTGTCATCCAGAACTCAATCCTATTGAGCTTGATTAGGGACAAAGAGTAACTTGAACAGATGTTGGTATTGACAGTGACAGCAGTGATAATAGTGTCAGTGAAGCTAGTGGTGAAATAACGTGAATGTGCACAAGAATGTGAACTGCCCGTCATTGGCGAACTTTCGGAGGATCTAGGAATTTCACCTCCACTAGCTTCCTCGGATAACTAATCAGCAACGCGTAAGTATTTCATAAGGAAAATTGAATGCATGTCGGAGCCCAAGTTTTCAGCATGGTTGATCGTCAGCAGCAGGGGAGCGTAGGCCAGCCGTTACTCCCACCAACTCCGAGCCAGCTTCTCCATTTGCGCACGCGACTGGCCACGAAAAATCGAGCTGTATCAAGACAATTCTTCCACCCTCCTTAATCCTCTCTCCTCATAACATTTGTAACTACTTTCTTTCCTCTATTATTAATACTAATATTACGTCATAATGCGTTAGCGTTGCTTATAAAGTTACAAGAATCTGCATAAATATATAAAAACATTGTTCATCTGCTGCCAATGACTTAACTGGCCAAATGTTTTGTAAATATTCAATAAAAATGTAACAATGCGCACAGCAAACAAAACGTGTAAGAGTATTGATGAAACAAGTCAATGCTTATTTTAACTACTTAGAAACTGTCCTCAATGAAGTGTCAGATGAAAATATCTGCAACTATGATGAGATATCTATGACATGACCTAGGAGTCAAGTAATTTTATTAGTAAGAGGACAAAAGTATGTAGAACGCATTACACAATCTACGGAAGTCTGTACATCACTAATGTTTTGTGGTAATGGAACTGGAGAAGTGTTACTACCTTATGTTGTGTACACGTCAGAACACTTGTCTCCATGGACATACGATGGACCTGCAGGATGTAGGTACGAGGGCTATCCAGAAATTAGATCACGTTTTCGTCTGTGTCCGCTGGGGGCGGGGCTAGCGCGGCCATCTTGGGGTCAGAGCGTTGCGCAGCTCAGTCGGCATCTAGCCGTGCTAGTGAGAGGTTCGTGCTGTGCTCCGTTAAGATACTGTGACGGTTTGAAATGTCTGCGTTAATTGAAAATCCCGCGAGCTGCGTGCAGTAATAAGGTTTCTGACTGCAAAAAAACTGTAAACCGATAGAAATCTATCGGTAGCTTTGTGAAGTGTATGGGGACAACATTATCACGGAAGGTGGAGTGCGTCAGTGGGTCATAAGATTTAAAAACAATGGCCGAACCAATGTTCACGACGAACATCGAAGTGGGAGACCCAGCATAGTGACTGCCGAACTTGTGGAAAAAGTCGATGCTGAAGTCCGTGAAAATCGAAAGTTCACAATAACGGAACTTTCTTTGAGTTTTCCACAAATTTCGCGAAGTTTGTTGCACGAAATCATCAGCGAAAAGCTTGGTTACCACAAGTTTTGTGCAAGATGGATTCCAAAAATCTTGACAGAGGACCACAAAAATCAGCGAATGGCTGCAGCGTTGAACTTTTTGGACGCTTACGATAAGGATGGTGACTCTTTACTCGATCGCATCGTTACTGCTGACGAAACATGGGTGAAACACGTAAACTGTGAAACGAAATTGCAATCAATGCAGTGGGGGCACACAAGTTCTCCCCAAAAACCCAAGAAATGCATGCAAACAATGTCGGCAAGGAAGATGATGGCGACTGTTTTTTGGGATAGAAAAGGTGTGATTTTGGTGGACTTCCTGGAAAGAGGCACTACAATAAACTCTCAAAGGTATTGCCAAACTCTCCAAAACCTCAGAAGAGCAATTCAAAACAAGCGCAGAGGAATGTTGAGCTCTAAAATCTTGTTGATTCACGACAACGCCCGGCCCCACACGGCAAATGTCACTCGTGAAGTTCTCGAATCTTTTAAGTGGGAGTTGTTTCCCCATCCGCCGTACAGTCCCGACCTAGCACCGAGCGACTTCCACCTATTCCCAGCAATGAAGAAGTGGCTGGCTATGCAGCGTTTTGATGACGACGCACAGCTGCAAGAAGAGGTAAAGAAGAGGTAACGAAGTGGTTGAAGGCGCAGGCGGCCGACTTTTTCGACGAAGGAATTTCCAAGCTCGTACATCGCTACGATAAACGCCTTAATTTGAATGGTGACTATGTAGAAAAGTAGAATTTGAGTGTGGCTTTCATCTGTATATAATAAAATTTGTTTCCTATACTTTATTTTTTATTCCAAAACGTAATCTACTTTCTGGATAGCCTTCGTATAATACAAACAAAAATCGTTGTCTTGATATGGGGACGTTCGAAGATTGGTTTATCTCAACCCTGCCTCCTCGTTTTAAAAAGCTGCTCGGAGTCAAGGTTGTGATAGATAATTTAACCCCTAATATCAGCAAGTGTTGTAGTGTGTAAGAAAAACAATATAAGGTGTGCCTACCATAAATTCACCTCATCCAGTCGTTGGATGTTACCTACCATGGTGCTACGAGATTGGCAATTACACCTCGAGGAAGGAACAAAACTTGAGAATGAGAAACATGCCTAAGAATGTTGCCTAACTCCTAAAAGAGCGGGTTGATTATCTATACGCAGAAAAGAGGAAAATCATGATTTCTGGGTTTAATAAAGCAGGTATCATACCCCTTGACAGAACCAAAGTTCTGGAGCGCTTGCCTCAAAAGCACTAGCCCTATGGGGGGAAAAAAAACCTTTCCCGTTTGCAGCATGCACCAGCACTGGGAAGACCTTATTTGTAGGCCACATTGGATGACCAAATAAAGCAACGGTTAAGACACTAGTGTTATTCATTAATGGGCAAACACAGGGATAGAATAAACTCTGTAATTAAGCAGAAATGCTTCGACCTTTTCAAAGAACTAGGGTGTATATTTTACCACATATGCAAATGCCGAAAGCCGGGGATACTTGGACCAGTAACGCTCTCTCATGAGAATAATATTAGTGCTGAAAAGTCTGCTAACGTTACAAAAACTTTTGCACAATAACACTTCAGAAAGAACTCTTGTATGTTCACTCTTTCAAATCCTTTGTGCATCTATAAACCAACTACAGGTGGGGTAACTGCCGGCCGCTGAATAGTGGCGAATTTTCAGGGAAGCAAAGACGAGTAGAGGATATGCTCTTCAGAAAATGTAACGTGTGCCCAAAAAATCCAGATATTTTAAAGATTACAAGCACTGATGATTTGCGATTAGAAGAAAAGATAACTAAAGTAAATAACTAAATTTTGATTGAGATGGGCAAGTAATTCAATATACTTCCCTTTTTATTGCACAAAAAACGGCGTGAATTGTTCTAAAAAATTTGGTTTATATGTAACTTACCCATTGTCCCTCAACATTTCAAGTTTTGGTATTAACTTGTTACATATATTTGTACCTAAATATGCACCAATTTTTATTTATTTTGCACCTAAACATGCTCCTATTTTTAATATTTTCTGCTTTATGGCTGGATGCAAGCATGAAAATCACAGTTCAAGAGGCGGCATCATTTTACTTTCTCTACTTTCCTCTATATCAAAATGGCCATTATTGCCTGTATTAAAATTGTCTCTGTATTAGCAGTGTTTAATGAAATTGGAATCATTTTGAATCCAACTAAGAAGCACTTCATGGCCTCAAAGCTGTGCTGCTACTTAATACGAACAAGTATCCATATCTTCCTATGGCTCACTCAGTGCATTCAAAAGAAAATTACAGCAATATCAAGATCTTGCTAGAAGCCTCGGAGTACGAATACGGATTTAAAGTTATCAGAAATTTGAAGATGGTAGGGTTTCTAATGGGTCTCCAAGGTGGTTTTACCAAGTGCCTCTACTGCCTTTGTCTTTGCGAGAGCAGAGAAACCAAGGCACCCTACAAACAACTTTGGCCTCAGCAGACTGAGTTCTCTATGGTGACATATAATGTTGTGGGAGCCTCTGGTAGAAAGCAAGAAGGTGCATATGCCCCACCTTTATGCACATGAGGAGGCATACAAAGCAATTTGTAGGGGTCCTGGATATTAAATTCAGCAGCTTTCAAACATTTGGGTACCTTCTTCCCTAATTTGTACGAGGCAAAGTTGAAAGCAGACGTTTTTGAGAAAACGCAAATAGAGTAGATCCTTCAATATAACAAATTTCCATAGATGTTTGATGAGAAGAGGAATGCTACATGAATCCGCTATATTGCAATTGTTTTGGGCATTCTGGGCAGTAACAAGACTAAAAATTATGAGCAACCGATCTGTAACTTAGCAAAGAACTACACTGCAATGGGCTGTAGAATATCGCTTAAGATTCCTATGCTTGATGCTCATCTCGATAATTCAAGGAGAATACCAGAGTTTCCTCAGAGGAATATGGAGAGTATTCATCTTTATATGCCACATTTTGAATGCCACTACCACGGACAATATAATGTGAATATGATGGGAGACTATATTTGGGGGGATAATTCGTGAATGTGATTTAGAGTATACACACAATTCTCAAAGAGCAACACCCAAAATTGCAAAAATTCTAATGAATGAAAGACTTTTTCACAAGTATGGAACGTTCTATGCCCTGGGTTGGGCATTGTTGTCAAGTACCATATTGTTAAAATGCATTCCCTCAAATTTGGGCATGCAGTCAGTAAGTCACACTCCGGAGAAATTTAATTTAATTGCCCCAGATTCAAGTAATAATTCCGGCCGATATTTCGCGATCGCAGGGGCTTGTATGCAGAGAAGACACACTTAATCCTTAGATATGCGGCGGGTTGCATAGTTCAGGGGCATTCGAGTAGTCATAAACAGATAAATCATCAACGCCCCTACATGCCCGATTTAATTCAAACTACTCTTTAAACACTGTCATTAATAATAAGAACGAAGTACTAAAAATTCAGCGAAATCTATCAAGTATTTTTTTTTGTCTCTGCATGACAAACACAAGCACATTCCCTTTTTAAATAAATAAATAAATATAAATTTATTTTGACATGAGCATTCAAGACATCAAATTTGGATTTGTAACTCTGAATTATGTAATCAGGAAATTCCTCTTAAACATAAAATCAAGAATCTTAACACAACATGAACCGGGGTTTTTTTCTTGAAGCATGGATATCTCTACAATACTTAATCAAAACTTCCTGGCACCTGGATCTTGTCAAATGTGCACACAATCTCACTTTGTTAATAGTTAAGTGACAACTGTAATTCAAGAAGGTAAATTATAACTCAAGCTTAAAATATGATATTCAACACTATCTTAAGATTTATATCCATACAATTTCTCCCTTTCCAAACAAAAACAATTAGGAGAAAATATAAAGTAGATGGACAAGTTCTATTCATCATAAAGTGTGTTCTTAAAAACAAACCTTGAATGTTAAAAACTAGTTTCAATAAACCTTAAAACATATTGCACAGAAGATTTCAAATTTCATTAAAAAATACGAGACCAAAACAATTTTGTGAATTCAAATTTCAAATAATGTAAGAAAAAACACCATCATTACACTTGTACTAAAAAAACCACTTAGTTCTCGATATTTGTCATGAATTCTAACAATTTCTAACACCAGCTGCTCTTCGGATCCCGCTATGCCACAAGGACACTGACAGGTATCTGTAGAGCAATTTACAAGTACAGGGCAAATTGGTAAGATTGCATTTTTTTGTCTTTAATTTGTAACTCAATGCTTCCTGCAAAATTGAGACATGACAACCCAAGTGCGACAGTCAAGTGCAAAGAATTTGGTACTGAAAACTTTGTTTACACCTTTACAATCTGCATCGTGAATGAATGGAAAGAAAAATAAAAACAAAATCCACAAAAATATCAAAATAGATTAACTTAACCCATATTTAGTTTCATTTTTCCATTCCATACAAATGAACTATAGAAACATCATCTCTGCTCACCAGTGGAACACTTCATACACCACTTCATAAACTGACGAATGATGAAGTTTTCATGAATTCCATTAATGGATGATTTCATTCATCTTATAGAAGACACCATACTGAGATCTGCTAATGAAAACATTTTTCATTTTTTTGAGAAAACATTCAACAACAACAATAATTACAATAAACAATACCAAACAACTTACCAATTCACTTTCCACTGAAATTTTCTCAAAATGGGAACACTGAAGTTAGCTGGTTGAGTTTTCACAGGTCTTCCTTTCAGCTATGAAGTTCCTTTAATAATTTAATCACATTAGGATGCTTCAAGAAGTCTTTGGAAGAATACACATCACTTGTTTGGAATTTCCACATCACTAAATAGTTTTACCTTCCTCCTTCCAGTACTGTCCCTATGTAGTAGTTGTTTTTTTTTATTAAATGTAATAAAGGCAACAAACGATGTTTAATTTAAAGTAAGAAACTCTTTGTGAATTACATAAATTTATCCTTTAGTACGAATCTTCATATTGTCAGCTTCAGAAACTCAAACACACAAATGACTTCAATCACCTCATACTGTGAACTCTCTTGTCAGGTACAACAGCAAGAGTGTCTAAGAGGTTCATAAGTTCACAGCACCAGAAAACTTCTGGGGGCCTAAAAAAAAAAGAAGAAATATATTCACAAAACATCTTCCATACTTCAACAATTGGAGAGGCAGCAGACTAAAATCTTCTTCAATAATGCCATCATTTTCCTAAATTAAGCAATATTGGTGTTAAAACAGTTGGAACACTTCTGCACATAAATAATTCTCTTGACACTAAGTATAATTTTATGAATTATTTTCATCACAGATTTATCTCATGGGAAAACTGAATTAAAAGTCACAAAATCAAGAAAATCAACT
Organism: Teleogryllus occipitalis; assembly: GCA_011170035.1. NCBI lineage: Eukaryota > Metazoa > Arthropoda > Insecta > Orthoptera > Gryllidae > Teleogryllus > Teleogryllus occipitalis. The sequence goes on from BLKR01002392.1 coordinate 26,170, forward strand.
ACTTATTGCAAAGATCACTTATACATAAATAAAATAATGTTAACAGTCATTGTTACTTCACTTTGCCACAAACTGTTCCCAATCCTTTCATTGCATCAAGAGACGTGTCATGGGAATCACGTAACCTACTTAATACTCTTAGCTTGGTATTCTTTAATCTTTAAAGTCAAAACAAAATTTACAAGGCATCTGTTTCTTAAAATTAAGAGCCACAAAGTAAATTAAGACACTGGTCCTTAAATGACTATCACAACTGGAAACTTTCATTCAAATGCATCAAAAAAATGAACTACGTGCCCATGGCATCACACAAAGCAGCATAAACTATTTCACAATATCAGTCATCAAATTCCCTGTTAAAATATTACCGAGATGACCAACTGGATCCGGAGTTGACCAGGCTGCTATGAAATAACTGATGGTTGACCCAGACAATCATATTGTTAAATATAAAAAACTACCAAAAGATGATACTTCAACAGATGCAGCAATTAAAATATTACAATATATTTGATTTTAGATATTGATATTTCAATATCCTGAAACTATGCATTTTATGAATTACATTTCTCCCTTGATTTGCAATCTGATATTTATAATGGAAACAAAGCTGGTTACATTCAATTAATCCAATGTTCAAGGGCATAAGGATGTTTAATGACATGTTCACATAGTGTGTAGTTAAAAGCATGTAGCATGGAAAAAAAATAAACCATGTTCATTGCAGAGAAACAATACAATTAGCACAACAGATGCACCCAGTTCTAGTAAATCTCCCAGGCCACAAACCCACAATACTTCGATCAGTGACTAACATTTTGGAATTATTTAGTACAATACTGAACTTGTTAGCTTCTATAGACCTGGACTACATTACATGTAAATGCTATTTGAATTAATTTATTTATTTTACGTCAAAAAAACAGTTAAAAACTGCGTATGATGTGCTATGGGAAAAAGTGAATTGTGTGCACATTTTCAAAATTCTGTGATCCCAACACTAAGTCATATACTACTTAAATTTTGAATTTTAATAATATGCAACACACTTTCAAAACACTTTTATTTCTTTTTTATAAACGGTTCAGCAATGTTTAATCACAACCACTGAAAGATGAAATAACCTCTCTTACCGATCCTTTCTTCCGCATTTTATGTACCTGATGAATATGCCTATAGCAATTAGCTAGGCACTCAATATCACACACGTCCCCTTTCGGAGAAGTATTTAAATCGCACCACATCACACTATTCGCCTCTGACACAGTATTTGTCGCAGTATCGCAAGTGCACGTGCTCATTTTTCCCCTCCAGAACGGATGTGTCGTTCGTGACCGAAAGAGTTCAATTGAACTCAAAATGGAACGATACAGACCGTTATGAGCACCACAACCCTTGCGTACGATGTAAGGACATACGATATACCTTGCATCATCGATTCGTCCGTGGTGTAAGGCAGGGCTGACATTCTACGTGTAAGTTCTAGTGACTACCGTTAGCCCCGCTTCAGTGCTGCGCTCGATCGAACGGCGACCGTACTAAACTAAGTGTTGTTGGCTGGAGGGGGTGGGGAGAGGGACGACGTAGCATACTCTCGACCAATTAGTGGGCCTGTGTGGTATTTATAAATGTACAGTCCTTAAGGCGTAATTTACAATTTATTTTAGGATCCTGTAGGAAATGAAGGATACCATGCCATGGAGGTGACTCAGGATAACAAACAAACCAATAAAATAAAGTGACACAAATTTATTAAAAATAAATAGGAAAACGGGTAAATTATTTTATTTAAAAAAATAAATAAAAATTCTCCAAGTAATAAAATTTGACAAATATTGATTTTAGAAATAGTATCAAAACATCACAAACTTACAACATTCATGAAATTACTTCAATGACATCTGAACAATAAATCAAAACCTTAATATCTAATGTGATGTGAATATTTATGCATGTAGTCTCATTAAAGAATGTGATAGTCAGTAAAGCAAGGCATACAACTTAACAAAAAACAAACTATACAAGTCTTATTGCATAAAATTGCAAATAATTGCGGTCGAATCAGAAGATGAACTCCAAATAGCAACAAAATAGCAAAGACCTATGACATGAAAATCTCGACAAAGAAAACAAAACAATGGTCTCCCATAGAAAGAAACAAAGAAAAATTAAGACAATTCACTGAAGGAGAAATAATAGAGTAAGTTTCAATAATCAAATATTTAGGCAATGACATTAGACCACACTAGCAAGACCTGCAACACAAAATTTTGAAAAAGAATAAATGTAATAATTAAAAAAATATTTTGGGAAGGTAATGACACAGGAAACCAAATGAAGAATACACAATATGGCAGCCAAACCATATTATACAGATCAGTAACTTCATCTTAAAAAAGAGACAAATAGACTAGAAGCAACTCAACTGAGGTTCCTAAGACATCTCCTGGGCTATATTAGATTCGGTCAACAGAGAAAGAAATGCGTTAGAAAAATATTGATGACAACAAGCACAACAGCGAAAGTTGAAAAGAACCAACAAATGATTGGAACATTAAAAGATTGAAAGATTCCCAAAGGCTGCCCTAATAATATTCAAGAAAGAAGTGAATCATGCAGGAACCCCTGCAAGACTGAAATATTTCATATCTACTCCTAAACCAGGAACCTCCTGGCCTTTCATGCTGTAGTTCTTTATGATGATGAAGATGATCGGATGTTTGAGCCTAAAAAAAATCGTCTTTTAGGGGTTAAAAAGGCACTGAAAATGTGAGGAATAAGGAGAAAAAAGACGCTATCATACATAAAAGTTACATACCCAATAAAAAGAAAAAATGCAATTTCTGTCTATATTATTTTGTAAATTTAATTCCAGAAAACAAGTGCGTACATTTTAATGCAAAACGAGATTTACATATTTACAACTCTTTTACGTACATTTTATTCTTAATAGTTTGTATGTATCATAAAAGAAAAAAATTCCAATAATTCTAAAAAACTGTTTTTTTTATGAAAAAAGGCATTTATGTTAAAAAAAGTAAAAATAAGCATTATAAAACTTCATCTGTCATTGTCACGATTCGTGCACATATATAATCAGTCTATATAAGATCGCTAGAATAAAAAAGGCATTTCCCTAAACATCGGATGTCTAATGATGATTCAAAGATAACTCCCAATAACAACGTGCTTTTGTTTAGAACATACACATTACTTCCCTTTTATGAAAAAGAATGGTAGCAATGGATGAAAGATACAAAACAAGAACGGCAGAACTTCAGGTTGGGAATTTTGAGAATAATTTTCATGAGTTTGCTTGTTGCTGCGTGGGATTGAGAGCTTGCGGTTGCTGGTTCTGCTCCAACCTACAATATTCGTGTTTGTGTGTTCTTGTTGATTTCATATTTGTGGCTTTATGTATACTTGATTGATTGATTGATTGTTAGTGATTCCGGGCGCGTCAACTGAGGTCATTAGTCCCGTAAGTGCAGTGCATGTTTTTTCATCCGGAGATGGCGGTGATCTTCCCGACTGGGTGGCGAGATCCGGCACCGACCTACTGTCGACGAGCGGGGTTTTCCTCAACCAGGTATATCTCACCAGCGGGGCACCACCCAACTGGGACAAGTTCTGTCTCCGACCGGTCTCCCGGTATTTGTGGTAGTGTAGTGCACGTTGGTGTAAGTGTGTAAAGGGTGAGGATATGACAAGGAAGAGGAAGGAAAGATTGCGCGCGTTCCGTGCCCCGTTTGTTAGGGTACTGCTTCAGCATTCGCCTTGTGATAGGAGAAACCCCGAAAAAGTACCGATCAGACTAGCCGGCCCACAGTGGGGCCAGAGGAGGGGAAAGTTAGCAAAAATTCCAAAATCAAAATATGCTTCAGGAGCTCCTTTTCACATGAAAGGGTAGCAAAATGTCTCCATTGTTCCCCGATCAGGAAAGGAAGGCGAAATCACGCCACCCCTCTCAGCGCAAGTTTGAACTTGCACAAGCGATGCGCGGCACACTTCTTCGCTCACGCAATAAGAAAAGAGGCCTGTTTTTGATTGCGAATAGCTTTGCTCTCTGTGTAACAGAGTCGTACGTGCTATGGACGTGATACCTGGAGGTATGTACTTTAATTCTGTATTAAGAATAAACATATTATTTAAACTTTAATTTAGTAATTCGAAGTAGAAACTTCATGTGTTACAACGGAATGAAATTTTTAAATCCGTTTTTTTCACATTGTCTACCCTCCGGGCTATGATATTAACTGAATCTGATTCGGGAATTCGTCAACTTTTCAAATCATCAATAAGAGTTTGCCCAATTTTGCGTTAAGGTACTTTGTTTATAATGAAGCTCACCTAGTTTTGTTAGCCTTTCTACCTACAATATTCATTATTTCTATTCTTCATTCATGATCTGATTCAGAGAGATCTTTATTAACTAAGAGGGATCTGTATGATGTTATTGAACACACTGAAAAGAAAAATAACGGAAGAAAAAATTTCCCCCAAAAAAGAAGCAATTATAGTTACTGGTACATTTGCTGAAGCCGAAATTTAACCACTTTTAAACCACACAATTGGGCGTATTTTGCAAGAACAGAAAAATGTTTTGACTCATTATGTTTTAGAAAAAAATCAGGTAAATAGTGTTTGTTTAGTAATTAATGGGACTTTGACGGATCACATCAATACCAATATAAGCAGAAATTTACTTCAAACCCCAAAGCAACAGATGTAAGTACTTTCATTATATTATTAGTGCCCCTGAAACTGAATTTTAAAGCCCCAAATGAAATGAAAAAAATATTTTCAACAAGGTTTTGTGGACTCATCAGATTTCATTTTGCTAAAGAATTTCGTGACCTTTACAAAAATTGAAAAATTTTCAGTTAGAGAATCAAATCAAACAAACAGCAACTGACAAAAAGTGAAAAAAAAAGGTACACCATAAAACCAATGAAAATCAGCCACACTTTGCTATTTACAATGCTAGATGGAAAAGTCTGTAATGTATTGACTGATACCCGACATATACAGCGATACATGTGTGAACTGTCTGGGAAACGCTAAAGGTTCACAACCTAGTGTAGCACTTCTTCCACTTACTTATGTCACACTTCTTGTATCTTTCCTATATGGTCTCTCTTGACCCCTTGTTGTTTGCGACCCCAGACGCTATTAGGTCTCGAGGGCTAGGGTGTTATAGAGAGCGTACGCTTCCGCGGCCGGAATTAGAACTTACTTGGCTATCTGGGAGACGCCGCGTCCAGGGCACAAGTGCCAAAGTGCCAGTTTTAGGGTGTTATTCTTTTCTGAGTCTTCTCTTTACATCTCTGCTTTTTTTTCTCCTTCCCTCTTCCACCTTTCTTATTCTCTATTTTCCTTATATTCAGGGATAGACGAGACTCCGCAGGTGTAGAGGAACCAACTCGTCTAAGGAAAACAACCCGATACAAATTCTGCAAGTCTGGGAGCAGCGAGGAAGCAGCCCTTCCACCGGACTTTTCCTGCGCAGCGCCCGTAACGCGGCCAGCGGAGATTTTACTTACTGGTACTCTCGTAAGTAATAGCCGGCCTGTAACTTATACGACCCAAGCAAAACGTTTAAGAATAAACGAAAGGGAATATAGGAACTTACAAATATCGGAATCTGGAATGTTCGTCGTCTCTCCCAAAAACAACAAGAATTAGAATTAGAAATAAAAAATGCCAAGATGGAGTTAGTGATCATAACATAAACAAAGAAGAAAGAAAAAGAAACAATTGACATAGGATCTTACACAATGATATACAGCGGCGTCCCGGTAGATAAAAGAGCTGCGGCTGGAGTAGGAATACTAATACATGAAAAGTGGAAAAGTAAAATATCATCTTATAACTGGGTAAATGAACGAATAACTACTTGCAGACTAAAAATTGAAAGAGGATACCTAAGTATTATAGCTGTGTATGCGCCAGAAGAGGGTAGGACGGAAGAATCATACGATTTCTACAACAAATTACAAGATGTATTAGATTCCACGAATAAGAATGATTATATTCTAATTGCTGGAGATTAGAATGCAAGATTTGGAGAACAACCTATCCCAAAACTAATTAGAACAAACGGCGAGCCGATATTGAACCAAAATGGGAAAATTCTAAGAGATTTTATTAATTTTAATGAACTAACAATAGAGAATTCCTTTTTTAAACATAACGAGATACATAAAAATACTTGGGCAGCCAGAGGAAGCCACTCAACAATAGATTTCTTCGTAACCACTGGAAAGTTAGGTAAATGCTTTGAAGATGTAAGAGTTCTAAGGATAAACTACTATAAACACCTGCGGCATGTTGATGAAGAAAAAAGAATATCTGACAGGCCAGTCCTCCATAATGCAGTGGATAAATTAGAATCTATTGAATTAGAAGAAGCACTAACATATACTAAAAATAAGAAAACACCAGGACTCGATAATATCAATACGGAATTCCTTAAGTATCTTCCAGCTGAAGCAAAATCTAAACTGTTAGATCTATTTAACAATTGCTAGACACATAGCATAATACCAACGGAATGGAAGACAGCTCTAGTTATCCCTATATTTAAAAAAGGATTACGAACAGTATGCAAAAACTATAGAGGTATAAGTCTGCTGAATACAACTTACAAAGTGTATGCTAAAACAATTAATAATAGACTCAAGAACGTAATGGAAGCAATAACTCTAGAAGAACAAACGGGATTCAGAAAAGGGAGATCGTGTACTGATCTGTTTGTGTTAAAGCTATTAATTGAAGAGAGAAAAGAGAGTTCAATCTACAAACATGTATGGTCTTCGTAGATTACGTAAAAGCCTTTGATAACGTTCCGAGGGGAAAATTATGGTCAATTCTGGACAGAAGAGGCATACCAAAAGAGCTAAATGAAGTTATTCGAAACATGTACAAAGATACCCAAATTAATGTAAGAACAAAATCAGGTAAAATCCTCAAAGAATTTATAAACAAAGGAGTGAGACAAGGATGCTGTATGTCACCCACACTTTTTAATATTTATCTTGACGATGCTATCAGAATATGTAAGCAGAAGACGAAGTTTTTAAATCTTACATACAATTTTAATAGTAAAAATTTTATAATGACACTTCTGTTTGCGGATGATCAAGTTTTGATATCTGATAATGAAGACACTCTACAAAGAGCTCTGTATGAACTTCAGATTATTGTAAAAGAATACAATTTAGAGGTGTCTGTTCAAAAAACTAAGTCAATGGCATTTCAAGGGAAATATCCAGTTAGATGCAAGTTAGTGGTTAACAACCAAAACATCGAACAAGTAAGTTCATTCAAGTTCCTAGGTTGTGATCTGTCTTTCAAAGGAGAAATAGATGCTGATAAGAAAATTGAAGAATTTAACAGAATGTGTGGAACTATTAGGAGGACACTGAAAAGAAAAGTCAGGAATGATACACTCATGAAATTTTATAAAACCTTAGCAGTTCCTTGTGGGCTATATGGATGTGAAATTTGGACTATGGACACAGAAATTAGAAGCAGGATTCAGACTGCCGAAATGAAGTTTTTAAGAAGTTGTGTTGACGTCACAAGGAAATACAGGATTCGTAATGAAGAGATCCGCAACTACCTAGGAATTTATAATCTAAATGAAAAAATGAATATACTCTCTGAATCTGAATCAGTGAAATTGTCGCTGATTCAATCAGTGAGAGCAAAGTCACCGATATCTTCAGTCGAAATGTGGTTTTGCTGAAAATCAGTGAATACGTGAACCTTTTCAAAATGACCGCCAGCATTTCACTGGTTGTCAGTGGCCGCGCCACCATACCGACTGGTCCAGTCATTCACATGCTGTGTTGTGAATGTACGCAAAATGCACAGCGGAGCCAGTGGAATAGAGGTTTCCTGCGAGAAAACTGACCTGTGTCTGAAGATTGTTTTAATTGCATTAGGTAAGTAGTTTTCGCTTTTCTGTGACTCGTCTTGTTGATAACTGTGAGACGTTTTATTTTATGGTGAGCATTTGTCCATACTAAGAAATAGGTTATGAACATGTTAATATCACGTATTTGTTTTTGTTATTAACTTGGAAATTTCTTATGTAACTTAAGAGTTTTAATGTAACAGTTTGGTGATACAGTGTGAAATATCTGTTGTGCAATGGATAATTTCGTTTATGAAATTTGTAAAAAGTCCAAAATGCTCTCGATTACACCACAGCAGAGCCGGGCATGCCAGCAAACTAATAACTCATTCTTTGGTTTTTCCAATTTAGTTTGACACCAGTCCAGGAGTGGAGTTTTGAAGAAGTGTAAGAGAAAGTGCTGGAGCTAACTGGGGACTAACAATGTGAATATTTTGAAAGGTATTTTAATTTGCCAAAGACTGCTGTAATACTGATTTATTTTGATCAGTGTTCCTTGCTTTCCTTAGTCACTAAACACATTATATTTTACTCATTTACATGGCGAGGCTAGTTTGGCAGAGGAGTGGGAGTACAGAAGGTACATCAAAGCCATTTGCCACTCCTGAGGTTCCCAATCCAGACCTCATAATAATTCTGCCAGTTAGTATGATCTTGTATGTAATCTGAAAATAAAGTAACCATTTTTTTCTCGCATAACTTCTTGACCTATCTTTTTTTCTGTTTTAGGAGGGCTCTAATTTGCATCTGGAGGAATTGGAAAGGAGAAAAACCTTCAAGAAAAATGTCCAGCAATATTTGATATGGGTGAAAGGATAGAAAAACTATTCGTGTTTTGTTCAGGGTGATGGTTGGTTTTAATATCTGCCCTTTTTTAATAATAATAATAAAATATTCCTTCACCCATTGCAGCATTTGACTTACTGTTTAAATTAATATTTACAACAAATTTGGCATACTCAACATCATTAGCATTTTTTTCATTTTTAGCAATATACAATGATTATATCCTTCAAATATTTAATTTGAAATAAAAACTCAGTTGGGTTTCTGTAATAAACCCCCCTCCTGGGAAATGAACAATGCTTTTGCAATTGTTCAATTATCATAACCTTCTACCATTGGAGTTAGTTTTGTTATATCATAGAAATTTGATTCTTTGGTTCTGTGTCCGGTATTGACTTCATAGATTGACTTTAAGATTTTCCCAATATCGAGTATGGCCCAATTCTCAATTCATCTAATTTCTTCCTATTCAGGCCATTTTCATGTTCTATGTACACAAGATCTCCCTTTTTAATTCAATTTGTCTCCTGTATAGGTTGAATATTTTTTTGTTGTCATTATGAAGTTTTATTGTATTCTTGAGTGCTATTTTCCTCTCTCTTTCTAAATCTTCGGCTGTGCATTTTATTTTTAATTCATGCGGTAGGATATTTATGGTTTTACCCTCTAGCAAGTATTTTGTTGAGAATTTTGTCACTGTATGCTCTGTCTCGTATTTCTCCACAGCTTTTTTCACAATAGTTGTCCATAGCAATAGCAGCCTCTTTGTTAGTTTCATTCATAATACATCTTATTTTATTCACTTAAGTCTGGTTTAATCTTTCATTGAGACCATTGGAGAAAGGCGCATCTATGGCAGTAAAAATCAATTTTATTTTTTTCTTTACTTGGAATTGTTTTAATTCTTTTGAATTTATTCCTGGATATTGATCCGTTGGTACCATCTGGACATAATGGTTTTTTGTTACTTCCTCAGTTAGTTTTATGAAGTCATCAGCGTTTTGATTTTTTGATGTTAAAATATAAGCATATCTTGTGAAATGGTCGACCAGTAGGTGTAGGTATTTTTTTGTTGACCGGGATCCTCCATAACCTCCGATGGTATCTCTAGAAACTATTTTGAATGGGTACATTGCTCAACCTAGGTGTGACATTAATCCATATTTTGATTTTCTTCATGATTTATTCTTTAAGCAGATGTCACAAGTTTCACAAATCTTCTCTATGTTTATGTTTATATTTTTCGTTGTAAAGAATGGTGTTACTTTATTTATCATCTGCGCTCTTCCCAGGTGACAATAAGTATTGTGTACATATTTTAGTAATATTTTACTAAATTCTTCTGATAATGAGAGTTTTTCTCTTCTTTTTAATTTTTATAATAAATTTCATTTTAGAATATTAGTTTTTTCTTATTGTTTTGTAGTTTTGTGCATCTTCTTTGATCCTTTTTTATGTCTTCTAATTTCACTAGATTTACTATTTTTAATATGTCATCTGAATTTTCATCAGGCTCTAGAACTGGATGCCTGTGTAGTCTGCCTCTTGGTTTAATTTTCTAGGATTATATTTAACTTTAAAATTGTATTGGGACAGACAGTATGTCAAATCACCCAGTTCTTAATCTGTTATTGCTTTTATATTTAAATTTTTTAAAGGTTTATGATTGGAGTGTACCAAAAATTCTCTTCCAAGTAGCCAATGTTGCCAATATATCACTACCTTTTTTATTGCCAAGCACTCAAGGTAAATTGCTTTTTTTTTCTTTTTGAGCTTCACTCAATTTTTTTCGAAAAATATGCCACTGACTTATTATCCCCATTTTTGTCCTTGGTTTAGTACAGCTCCGATTTCTTTTATGCGTGCGTTCTTTTTCCAATTGTTCCATTCTGATTCTACTGTATTTTTCAAAATCATACTTGAGTACCAATCTGCGCTTGCATTGTCAAGGGAAAATTTTAGAATTTCTCTTCCACAAAACAGCGTTCACACTTTTTTTCAAACTCGTTTATCCATTGGCATGCGTTTGAGTTTCTTCCATTAAATATCTATATATTTTAAAAAAATGAAGCATTCTGCCATGGCTTCGTTTGGAGCTTCTACTGAATTGATTGTAGTATTTTTTCCTTTAAATGAAAGAATGTGATCCCTCGATGTGTTATCAGATATTGTTTGTGATGATTCACCAACATTTACGGTGTAAATTAATTAATTAAATCATTCTTTAATACTACGCTTATCAGTAGTCAATTGTTTTCTTCCAAAATGCTGTTTCAAAATCGATTATATGAAACGCTAGATGTGAGTCCACGCTGCTTGATGTTTTGTTTTGATTGTTGAGATTTGTTTACAATTCGTCACGGTTTTGTTTCAGTGTAATAATTGCATTGTGGCTTTGACAGTTTGCATGTATTTGCTTTTGTGATGTATTTTTTAGAGAACATTCGGACAGTGGGTTTTGCTCAGTTGTAGTGAAGTTGTTCACAGGTTATGTCGAATTCAGAATAGTTGTCCACGCGCCCCCAAAGAAGCAAACGTACACTGGACGCAGAAAATGTCAGTTTTGTTCTGCTTTGTACTTCCCATGCGAGAGAAAATCTGCAAACGTGTTTACTCTGTGTTGCTTAAATTGGAAAGTAAGTTTACCTTCGAGCAATATGCCAGAAGTAATCAAATGACACATCAAAAAACTTAAGAAATAATATCCGTTAGTATAATAGTGCTCTTTCTTTTGGGTCATATCGTGTATTATTGGAATATGTGGGCCATTTTGCATTGCCACCTGGTCATGGACCATACGTGTTCAAAATTTTGGGAACTACACATCACAGAATTTCTTCGTTATAACTTGAAGATCTAAACAATGCAACATATTGGGAACATTAGTCTGGGCACAGTATTTTACATTTATCTAAGATCTCACCATCAAATTTTGACGGGTTCTCACTAGTATTGATAATAAAATCATTGACAATTTTTCTCAAATTTTTTACTTCAGATATTTGTTGCTTATCTTCTAAAACTTTCTTTAAAAGTTTCTCAATTGTTTCATCTGAGGTACTCGGGTAAATTTTTCAACTTTTTCCTCTGTAATCTCTTCAATGTAGTAGTTGTAAAATTGCAAATTTTCCTCTTCATCCAAATATACTTTTGATAGATTTTCTGATAAAGAAATCCAGACTTTAATGTCTCTTTTTTTAAAGTATTTCTTACCTTACCAAATATTTGTGTTGTAATTGGCTCCTTGTGAAGGTTTGTGTTTTGGAGTTCATCTGGTAAGCCATTTAAAGTTTTTACCTCAAGTGAATTAATAGCTTAGAACTTGCGCTTCTTGACACATGCCATCATTCATCAATTGTATTCCTGTCTTTGAAATCAGTGGCCAGGTGCCTCCATTGCGGTGTCAGGTATCAGTCATTTGTTCGGTAGCATGGCAGATTCAAATTTTTAGGAAACGACACACAATAGTCTTTGTTTTCTTTATACACATATATATGTGTATATATACATGTGTATACATATATATGTACCCTCTCCCTCAGAAAAAATGTCGTTCAAAATTCTATCTTCCACACCGCGCCGACAAACTTGGACACCCCTCGGCCTGGGGGAGGGCAGGGGGAGGGACGCGTTGACCAATCGCTAGCAGGTAGAACCACAGTTGTCTGTGATTGGTGCAACATCCCAAGGGGCAGAAAGAACACTGTCTCAGGGGGAGGGGGCTAGTTCGTTTACGTACGAGACGGAAATATCGTCATATTTCCCTGCCGAAGGAGATAGTTTGCCTGCGCGTACGCCACGACGAAAAAAATATTTCTAAGCCGGGTTTTCCGTCCAGAATGATTTTCTATAGACCAGTAAATATTTATCATTTTAGCAACAATTATGCTAACTTTTAGTAATCGATTTGTAACTCCTGACAAACTGCTATTTTGAGATATTCATTTCAGGCACAATTTGCGGAGCCTTCCTGGCCGTTCTAACGCATATTTCCAATTTGTTTATAAAATTATAAATTGTTGCAAAATTGTTAATTCGCTGTTTTTGGTTCTGGGACATCGGGAGACTCTCCCCACTTTAGATTTGCAAAATTTGGAAATTGTTTATAAATTTGCAATTGTTGCAAATTTTTTATTGTCTAATCTGAATGGCGTTTAAATGTGATGCAAAATTCCGGAATCCGTTCGGTGCTATTATATCTCGTTCTCGAGATATATGTAATTGTTTATAAGAATTTAACATCTTAGTAGACCCCATTTGTTTGCGCTTAATTCATTCGCGCTAGCAGAATGGGCATACTGAAAAAACAGTTCTCCAATGCCGCGCTTTTGCATACCTAATACGCTTAAAATGCACTTGCTTGTAAACAAATTCTGTGGCCAATTTAATTATGCTAAATTTGTATTTTTACGGTGAGTATGAGCATAACTTTTATTTGGTTTTATATTCTCTTTTAAGTCCTACAATTTGCAAGTCGATATATTTATCAAATATGAAAGAAATTGATTAGAAAAAAAAATTTTTCAAGGTGCATTACGCCCAAACAATTGTTTCTGTTTTTCTATCAAAGGGATGTTGAGCAACCGAATAACTGTATTATTAATTTTTTTAAGTCCCCTGTTAACACCGAGAGTCAGAAACTATTTGTTCCTCTTGTTTAACCATTACCATTAAAAAATAGGGAAACATATTGCTTAGCTGTTTGCTATAAACTGCAGTGGATTGGATGAATGTAGTGTTAAGGTTTTCAAATACAGAAATATTCAATTTTGTGTTTTGAAAGATCACATGAGTAGAATCACACATCACAATATTTACACAAGTATAGAAATTTCTAAATAAACGTATATAAACTTTAAGTTAATATTTTCAATTCAATTTATCATTCCTTTCTAAAACTGTTAATTTGATGATTTCATTGTATAATATTCAAATCAGAGCTTTATGTGCTAAATTTACGCATTGTTAATACATATTTTTAAACAACATTAATATATTTAATATACATTTGAAAGGTTTTTAGATTGGCGAACGTTTCAATGAAATTTCATGAATTCCTAAATGCTTGAAAATAAATACTTGTAAAATTAAATTATTGTAGCGTGTAAAAATATAACAAACTCACGTATTTGGTAAAACGAGTTGATATTACTAAAAGAAAGCAAAACAGATGTTATAACAATTCAAGGAGATTTAGCTTTTGTTTACAGTTTAGTAAATATCAATGCTCTAGCATTTCCCAGTGAAAATACATAGAACGAACTTGGTGGTCAAGTGATATGACCTTCCCAACACAGACTACATTTCAGTATCATCAGAGTTCGAAGGTGGTTTGTTGGCCGCCATTCTACGAATCTATCAAAACCTTGAATTTTGCACGACCGTCTGTACAGGGAGAAGGTAGCGGTTTATTAAACGGAAACGGGCCATTCGAGGTATCTAATGTGCACTCTTTGAAAACGTTTAACCATTATAAACTATCCCTAAGAAAATATCAAATAAACAATGTTAAAGGTCACCAGCTTAACATTGCCTTTACTATTTGAATGTTTTCAACATCCCCAAAACCAACAGAAAACCCATGTTTTTACAGGTTATTATAAAACCAATTCAATAAATATAAGCATTTATTCACTTTATTATTTTTAAAACACTCAAATATCTACGATGTTATTTGATTCATGTCTTCATCGAAGATCTGAGATTAAAATACTGATAAGCAGAGAAAATTAAAGTAATTGTGAGTGATTGATGAAGTTGAATGATCAAATGAAAAACAATGTTTCTTGCTTCATATAATGCTATCGTGTTTAACAGACATGTAATTACATGTGATACCTATATTTAAACATCCAAACTAATGAAAATTTTCAAAATTAAAATCATCAATAAAACGTTGATTCATCAGCAAGGATTATATTATTAAATACTTTTTTGAGGTTCATGTGCTCCTGTGTGAATAACGTAGTAAACGTGATTCGTATGATCCAGTTTCTCAGAATAATACAAAACCTGCTAGACACATACACTAAACATAATAGTTGTCAAATAGTTATTTACGACATGAGTATCTTAAGATATCTTATTACAATACGAAATTGGAGAATTATCAAACAAGACTTTAGCCGAAATTGTTAACCAATTGAATATTGTAATATAATGTTACCATTTGAATATCATAGAAAGTAAGACGCAATTTGTCAAAATTCATGTGAACTATAATTTTTCTTTAAATTTTACTCCTTATCCTGCGAAAGATGTGTGACAGTACTTATGTTAACAGTTCTACTGCCATGGGTTTAATTAATTAGTTTGCAGTACGCAAATTATTGTTTTTGGTTTTAAAGAAGCATGGATATACAGAGTATCGGGGAAGGAAACGTCTAGAGTTTGAAAAAAGCTGTTTAAACAATTTTAATCATACTTTGTCTAATAAACAACATAAATATTTTGAATGGCTGAGCTGCAATAAACACGCAAATGTTGGTTTGAAAATATGATT
Source organism: Teleogryllus occipitalis (assembly GCA_011170035.1). Taxonomy (NCBI): domain Eukaryota; kingdom Metazoa; phylum Arthropoda; class Insecta; order Orthoptera; family Gryllidae; genus Teleogryllus; species Teleogryllus occipitalis. The sequence goes on from BLKR01002392.1 coordinate 41,379, forward strand.
TCTACGCAAAACTTTGCATTCTAGAATCATGTAAACAGACCAGAAACATGTAACATGTTTATTATTAACAATATAAATTAATATATTAGTTCAGAAAAAAATTAACCGAGAAATAAAAAAGCAGTCGAACTGTGAAAATTGGGTGCTTTTTTATTTCTAGGTTAATTTTTCTTTCTGATCAAATGTATTCATTTATTTTGTTAATCATAAACAATTTAGATATTAATGAAGTGTTTATATGCTTCTACAACGCAAATAGTTGCCTAGAAAACATATATCCAAACCAACTTTTGAATGTTTATTGCGGCTTAGCCATTTGGAATATCCGTGTAGTTTATTAGACAAAATAAGCTTAAAATTGTCTTAACAGCTATTTTTCGAAGATTCGACATTTCTTCCCCGAATATCCTGTATATAAAAGGCTTGATTTCTGTTGGTACGCGACGGAACGGCGTTCCGGTTCTTTGGAAATAATTATGAAATTATATTATATATAAATAGCTATTGCTATTATATTAATAATTAATTCGAGGCGCGTTTCGGGGCCTAAGATTTTAAAAATAAAGGATATATGTATCATAATAACTCTTATGACGACACTGTTCTCAGTTACGTCAAGTTTTAATTTAGAGAATCAAAGTGAATGATCTAAGTTTACTCACTTAAATAAAGTTTTTCTTACTATACATACTATTTAGAATGTGTTTTATGTTCAAAACAAGTGTTGCCTCTACAGCATATATTTTCACGTATTATTCGTAATTGCTATGCAATATTCAATACGGACTATGTGGACCTGCAAAAAAGAAACAAAAAGAAAAGACCTACTGCAGCAGAAAATATTTTCCACTCGTCGGGATTCGAACTCGGGTCTTTAAAGTTAACTCACCTGACACGGTTCCCCCTCACCACCAGGTTACCTCCTTTCCGATGCGAAAAGAAAGTGAAGCATTTGCAGTTTAAAAAAAACAGGGTGTTCAATTTATCTTAATACAAGATCTATTTTTAAAAAGAGATTTCATTAAACAAAAATCTCTAGCGTTCATTTTTTCGGCAATGTTATAAAGATCAGTCGGGGCTAATATTATACAGTAGAAAATTGGGGTTAATGTATTACACTTTAAGAGTTGTTATTTATTTATGTCCAAAATTAACAAGAAAATGACAAATGATAGGAAATATATTCTATTATAATGACCATATAGCAAACACTCAGAATGTAACAATATTTGGGAGGAAAAAATCAAAACTAAAATGCCTAATTTTTCCAGTCAAAAACTTTACCGCCGTGATATAAATCTTTTGACGTTACTTCGTTATTTTTTATGACACGATATTTTTGAAAATAGGTTATCATTAAGAAAGAATTAATATTCTTTTCTGCGTTAAAATAATGCAATAATATTAATCGTGTCATGATATATAAAGCCTCAAATTTGTGGGGCTAATATGATACAACTTAAGAGACTAATGTAATACGGGTGTCGGGGCTATTTTGATACACTAAAAATTAACACGCAGACAACTGGAAGGGATTTTTTTATGTTTAATATTACATCAAAGGCGCTAAAATTCCGATTTGATGTTGATAAACTCTCCAAGTGTTTATCTGAAAGAAAGGTGAAAGGGGTGTATCCAGAAAGATGGAAAAAACAGCGCTTGGTGCTCCTCCCTAAGGGGAATAAATCACCTGAAGATCCATCATCATACCGGCCATTGTGTATGCTGGACACAGCTGGCAAGGTTCTGGAGAGAATTATTAGTTCCAGACTGGAGAAAGCTGTGGAGGAGAGAGGAGGCCTTTCGGAAAATCAGTATGGTTTCCGCAGAGCCCGCTCGACTGTTGACGCAGTCCAGCTTGTCATTAACACCACCCGACAAGTAATTGGAGGAAGTAGATGGAAGAGAGGCCCAAAACAGTACTGTGCTGTCGTTACGTTGGATATTAAAAATGCATTCAACTCGGCCAGGTGGAGTAATATTCACCAAGCTCTCCGCAGATTTAATGTGCCAACGTACTTGAGGAAGATTGTGGCCGAGTATCTGAGTAATAGAGCCCTCATTTACAATACAAGTAATGGGCCGAAGGTACATAATATCACGGCTGGTGTCCCGCAAGGGTCGGTATTGGGTCCACCATTATGGAATGTGATGTATGACGAGGTTCTTCGGCTTCCCCTCCCAGAAGGCACCAGTATTATTGGTTTCGCGGACATTGCTATCGTCGCCGTTGCGAAGTACATTGAGGAAATTGTGTATATTTGCAACGAAGCGATCGCTATTATTAGTCAGTGGTTGAAGTCCTCAGGGCTGCAGTTAGCTGAGCACAAGACTGAGGTTCTCCTAGTCTCTAGCAGGAAAAAGAGAGAAACCATCACTCTCAAAGTCGGAGACCACCGTATTGCATCACAGCCGTCGATCAAATATCTTGGTCTCATGATTGACGCCCGTCTGACATTTGCTGACCACCTGAAGTACGCCAGCAATAAAGCTGCGGTAATTAATGCAGCACTGTCGAGACTAATGCCCAACATAGGGCCCTGTCAGGAGAAACGGAAGCTTCTGGCCTTGGTTGTGAGGTCCGTCTTGCTCTATGGAACCCCATTATGGGCCAACACCACGTTGATAAATAGCTACATCCGAGGGATGACGTCAGTGTACAGGTTATCAGCATTGCGGGTAGCTTGTACATTCCGCACTGTGTCAAACGATGCAGTGTGCGTCATCGCAGGGATGCCTCCTGTCGATATCTTGGCGCAGGAGAGACGGAGGCGATATCACAAAGAAGAGGAGAACCCAGACTGCTCAACAACACTGCTCGAATGGCAGGATCGATGGGACAAGTCCATTAAGGGAAGATGGACGTACCGCATGATTCCCTTCATTGCACCGTGGATCAACCGTAAACACGGCGAAGTAAATTTCTTCTTGACCCAACTGTTGTCTGGACATGGATGTTTTCTGGCATATCTCCACAGGTTCAAGCTGGAGGATACCCCATTCTGTCCACTATGTGAACCTGCTGTCGAAGACGCCGATCATGTGTTCTTCCAGTGCCCGCGGTTCCATCTGCAGCGACGGCACGTTATGAGTATACTCGGGATCGACTCTCTGACACCCGAAGCAATGGTTGGGTGCATGCTCGCTTCAGAAACCAACTGGGATGCGGTGAGCGCATATGCGCAGACCATAATAGCTGAGCTGAGGAGAATAGAAAGGGAAAGAAGGGAAGTCGATTGATCCTCGTTTGATCCTCCCTACGTTTTGGCGAAGAGAAGTGGCTGGTGACTAGGCCACTCTAATCCACTCCCCGTGATGTAATGCCTAACGGCGGTTCCGCGGGGAGGATGGAGGAGAAGGGAGGTTGGTTTTAGTGGGTAAAAATCTCACACTATCATGTGGTACGGGCCGCATGGTGTCTTTTGAAGATTTCCACCTACCCTCGTAAAACACACACACACACACACACACACACACACACACAAGTAAGAAAAGCACTGAAACTGCTTCCTTACTTCCTTAAGTAATGGCAGTGCAAAAATTGCAAGTTACTTATCACGAGAAGAGAGTTCGTTATTCTGAGTAGTTTCAGAATTTTGTAAGCAAAGGCATCGATGTTCTGAGCTATACTTTTTTTTACGTATGAGCTTCGGTTTCGTCTTTCGGGACATACAATCTCGCAAAACAGAAAAACATAAATTTTTATTTACAAGTCTGCGTCACACATTAATCATGGCCGTCTAGGGGAACGTCACTGTCAAAACTGTCACACTCTCTACAAGAAAAATATTATATCTCCTTAACTGTGCGTTCTAGAAGGCTGTGGTTTGGCTAGTCTTGCTGAGAATTTTGTGCATGTAATTAGTTTGTAGAGGTTTGGTATTGTCTTATCTCGCAAGTTTAGTTATTACAATATGACTAAACCTAAAGGAGTATTCAAAAAGTGAAGAATAAGGGAAACAGATATTACAGAACTAATACTACTGTAAAATCTGAGGTTGATGCTGAGGTTAGTGTAAGCAAACACACAACCACCAAAGTTTCAACTCCTCCAAGTTCATTCAAAAGGAAAGTAGATAAAAGTAATATTATGTATACCAAGGGCAATATGAGTGAATTGGACAAAAATGTAATTACAAAATTAAGTTCATTATGCTACGCGTTCAGAATTCTTGCAAATTCAGTCAGCCTTCATACTGCTCGTTGTGTATACTTCGCGAATGTTCATTCCCGCCTGAGATATGGCATAATATTCTGGGGAAATACATCTTATAGCTCCCAGACTTTTAGATTACAAAAACGAATTGTACGAATAATAACCAAATCCCACCCACTTGATTCATGTAAGCCTCTCTTCATTAATCTAGGAATTCTATCATTACCGTGTCTTTTTATTTACGAATCAGTGGTTTTTGTAAAAAATGATTTGCTTAAGGGCGGGAATATATTTTCAGAAAATGCCGAAGTCTATTACTATAACACTCGACGTAGAAATTATATTCATCAGGTGACAGTATCAACAGCTCATTACAAAATATTCACATACAATACATGCACATTATTTTTCCAAAAGAATTTTTTTTCCACCTAAATAACAAATACTAGAAGGCATACAACACTTTGCCAGATGACATTAAACGATTAAATTATTAAATTAATTAATTAAATAATTTAATTAATTAAATAAAAAAATTAAATTAAAAAAAAACGATTAAAAGTATTTTACAACACTTTGCCAGATGACATTAAACGATTAAATTCAATAGAAAAGTTTAAATCCCAAGTGAAATCGTTTCTGCTGCATAACTGTTTCTATACAATTAGAGACTATACTGAGCATCACAAGAAAAGTAACATTAATTTTAACAATGATACATAATGCATTATTTACCATTTGGACTGTATAAATGAGTATAAACAACCTGTAACAACTATTGTAACACAGCTTCCGGGTCAATGACCCCATCTCGATCAGGTTTTTCGTCCAGTTTCCCTGATCCATTGAGCAAATGCTAAGATTTGTTTTGCTTCTGGACATAAATGTAACTTCATTTTCTGTGCACGTCTTCTGGAATTCAGTGGGAAATACAATTATTCAAATTATCGTTTCCATGTTGTCGCGGCAGGAAGTAATAAGAGCCAAAATGTATTGCTTATTTATCCTTGAAAATAGATTTTATTACATGGGAGTTTTTTTTTTTTCTCCCTTTCAAAATTCAAAATTTATTGCTTATTTATCCTTGAAAATAGATTTTATTACATGGAAGTTTTTTTGTTTTTTTCTCCCTTTCAAAATTCAAAATTTAAGTAGTATATGACTTAGTGTAGGGATCACAGAATTTTGAAAATGTGCACACAATTCACTTTTCCCCATAGCACGTCATACGCAGTTTTTAACTGCTTTTTGACGTAAAATAAATAAAAAAAAATATAGATTTAAATATACTTTCTTCAGTGATAGAAACATTTTCATGCTGCAAACTGTGTGGTGGACAAATCAGGCTGCAAGACGATTCGTCTAAAAGAAATGGATTAGTGTGTTTTTTCAGTTTTTCTTGTGTCGAATGTGATAATGGAAAACAATTTTACTCTTCAGAGAAGTGTAATGATAATGATTTGTATGAAACTAATGTCAGATTTGTGTATGGACTTAGATGCATTGGCAGGGGACTGAGTTCTGGCAAGACACTATGTGCACTAATGAATTTTCCATGTCCCCCTACAAATTATTCTAAATACAGAAGTGTTTTGGGAGAGAAGCTGAAGACAGTAGCAGAAGAATCTATGAAGCTTGCCACAGAGGAAGCTGTTGCTGAAAATGATAACAGTAAAAATATTACTATTGCATTTGATGGAACATGGCAAAAAAGAGGGTTCCAATCCAAAAATTCTTGTGCAGCTGTCACAAGTATTAACACTGGCAAAGTGCTGGATGTAGAGGTGTTGTCAAAGCACTGTCATGGCTGCAGTTTTCTTGCCAAAAATGAAAAAAAAAAGAACAACACTGTCAGAAGTCATGTGTTGGATCTAGTAGAGGAATGGAGAGTGCATCTGCTGTCATAATATTTCAACGATCTCTATCTGAACGTGGTGTGAGATATGTAGAGTTTATTGGTGATGGAGATTCCAGCTCCTTCAAGTCTGTTGTTGACAGCAGACCATATGGTGACCTAATTCTAAAGAAGCTAGCATGTGTATGCCACGTTCAGAAGAGGATGGGCACACGTCTTAGAAAAATTAGGAGTAAACTGTCAAAAACTGTGCTGATGGGGAAAAATGAGAGGGCGTCTTCCAGACTCAGTCATTGATCAGTTGACAGCTTATCAGTGGCGTGCATTCCAGGTAAGCTAGGTATGCTGCGCTTACCCTGGAGAAAAGTCAGTTAAATGTAATTATATTGTGAAATCGAGACTCCACCAGTTATGAGAACTCGGCTAGAAGTTTAAATGTCAGTCAAGGAAGGGTCCACTGGCTTGCGAAGGCGCGCGGACAGGGTGCGGCCCTACATCGAGCATACAACGCTGATGCAGACAGAGGCAGAAGTCGGACGAAAGAGATGGAAGTCGTAGGCGCCGCCACCCGGCCCGAAGCGAGCATTGCGATATTCTCCGTCTAAATGTATTAGGAAGTTCGCGCATGCGCTCTTGACTTTTTGGAAGCTCCATTTGGTTGTATGTAGCCCTCTGAAAGCGCAGCAACCCGGCCCAACGCCTACAGCACCTCCCAGGCCGGCCCTGAAATGAGCTTGGAAACGTGTTCGCATACGACACAGTGGTAAGCGCCGCCTAGTACGTCCAGTGTTATTGATGAGAGATAATACGAACTCGTGGATATTTTCATGTGTGCGTATTATTTCTGTGCGTGTTCTTTTCGTGTGCTGCCTTTTTTGCTACGTAGCGGTACGGTATTGAGCTATTGCAGAAAATAATTGTGTAATTGACGATATTTTAAAAACTCCATTCAGTTGTCGTACTTTTGTGGAGAGAAGTGATGTTATTCGACAAGGGAGGCCTGTTCCGGAACTTCCTGACTTCAGATGTTTACACAAAGGAAAGGGAAGGGAAAATTTCCGTTATATTAATACTAAAAAATATGAACACTAATTGGTTAACAGGTAGCCTAAAGCTTAATAAATTATTTTGTTGGCCATGTTTGTTGTTTTCCAATGAGCGTAATGTATGGAACAAAGAAGGGTATAACAATTTGAACAATCTTTCAAATGCAATAGCAAAACACGAACGATCACAAAGTCATTTGCGTTCTCTTGTTCAGCTGACCAGTTTTGGAAGTGTCCGCATCGAAACTGAACTTGATCTTCAGTTGAGATCAGATGTAATGAGACATAATGACACAGTTCGAAAAAATAGAGACATATTAAAACGCCTAATTGATGCGACATTATTACACATGCTTATTTTTAGCAATGCAGGAATTGCCTTTCAGAGGGCATCGTGAAAATGAGTCAGCTAACAAAGGCAATTACGTTGAACTTTTAAATTTGTTGAAAACGTATGATACTACATTGCAACAACACCTAGAATTTGCCAAGACATTTAGAGGAACTTCCAACAGAATTCAAAACGATTTGATTTCTGCAATAAGTAATGTCTTGAGCAAATCTATTAAAGATGATATTTCCACGGCTCAGCATGTTGCAATTATTTTAGATGAAACATCCGACGTAAGTAACAAATCACAATTAGCTACTTCTCTTAGATATGTTCAGGAAAAAACTGTAGAGGTTCAGGAGACTTTTATATCGTTTGTGGACGTAAGCGCGGATAGATCTGCCAATGGCTTATTTAATCATGTGGAAGAAATAGTAAAATTATATGATATCGGTGACAAATTTGTTGCTCAGACATATGGAGCTGCAGTGATGGCTGGAAAATCAAATAGCCTTAAAACTAAGGTGCAGGAGAAGTATCCAAGAGCTCTTTTTGTTCATTGTTTCAGTCATGTGCTGAATCTTGTATTGTCTCAGTCAGCTATGAATATAAGAGTGTCGCATTTTTTTCAAACTTTGAATGGATGAAGTTCTTTCTTTTCAAAATCTACAAAACGTACAAATGCTCTTAATGACTTCTGCAACACGAAAGTCCAAGAAATGCACCAACACGTTGGAATTTCACTTCCCGAATTGTAAATGTTATAAAAGAAAATCGTGATGTGTTAATCCACTTTTTTCAAAATATATTTGACAACTCATCCTCATGGGAAAGTGAAACTGTTGTTCTTGCCCGAGGGTACTTGCATTTCCTTAATGAATTTCAAACAATATTCTTTCTAGAAATATTTTCCAAGATTTACGCCTACACCGATATTCTTTACAATATTCTTCAAACGAAACATTTGGATATCCTGCACTGTGCCGGAAAAGTAAAAGAGACGGAACAGCTAATTGAAAATGAGAGGTCCAAATTTGATGAATTCTGGTCTGCCACTAATCATCTGATTGACAGCTCTGAAAATGTACCGCGCAAAAGGAGGTGCCTTTGCCCTGAAGATAATGTAATGAAATACAGAGGGTTTTTGAAATAATAGACAATGTGAAACATCAAATAAAGAATAGGTTTGGAAATCTCCCACAATTGGAATTCATTTCGTTACTGGATCCAACTAAATTTGAGTCTTACAAATCAACGTTCCCTTCCGCCTTGGAGGCTCTTAAAGCAAAACATGAAAATTATTTTGACTTATTACGACTGAAAAATGAATTGATAGTACTGTACTCAATGGAAGAATTTCGTGGAAAATTTCCCCAAGATTTAGTGAAACATCTGAAGTCAAATCACCTCCATTTAGCATTTACAGAATTATATAAATTTGCTTTACTTGTTTTAACTATACCCAGTACATCAGCATCGGTGGAAAGGTCGTTTTCTGCCCTCAAACGTATTAAATCGTTTCAAAGATCAACACAAGGACAATAAAGATTAAGTAATTTGTCAATTGAGAAAGAAAAACTTAAAGAAATACGAAGTTCTGCCACATTTTATGATGTCACTGAAGAATTTGCCAAACAAGAGAGGAGAATGGATTTTATTTTCAAATAAATCAGGTAGGATGACTTGTTTTCTTTCAACATTATTTACCCAGTAGATCTGACGTAATAACTAATTTAATGTTCCTTACGCTTCACTTCAAATGTTATTATAACAGCGTATGTACTTCTTCAGTTGCCATTTGTTGCGGCTCAATTGCTAGGGGCACACAGGAAATCGTAATAAAAGTACCATCTTTGTTCTCAGTTGTTTCATCTGTGATACTTTTCGTTTTGTCTCCAGACAGCATAGGCTTAAATTAGGGGGAAGAGGGGGCACTTCTCCCCAAATGTTTCAAGCTTCATTGAATTTTTGCAATAATGTAAAATGTTAAAAAATGTATTAATATAAAATATTAAACAAGATTTAAAACGTTTGTATTAACATCGAATAATTTCAAAAGTGGAAATGTGTAATAAATAATTTGAAAGAGTTCCTCTAGTCATCCTCCGAGATACAATCTGCCAAAAGTTCTTTCACACATCACAACCTATGTCGTGAGGGAAGGAAGGCATTGCCATTGGGAAGGCCGCTTCCTCGAATAGGTTTCGTCGTGTGAGCGTTGCCGTATCAGCTCAAATGGTAGTGTTTCTATATTGCATTCATCACGCCCCGACATAACTTGTCTTCGACGTATGGATCGTTCAAATGCCAACGACTGTTGGTGACTGGTAGTTCTTAGAAAATTGTGCGCATATGCTGGGGACTCGCATTCTTCCAGAATAATTAATAATAATTATGTCATTTTTTGATATGATATAATTAAATATTTATATACAGTAACTGAATTAATTTTCGTTTTGTCTTCCCAAACAGCCATCACGTCGCACCCTTGCCATTTACAGAGCTTACCCACATGAATCGGGCACCGCACGCCCCTGTAGCTTATTATGGCCAAGTCATTAGAGAAAATTCACATGATCTGGAAGGGATGAAGAGAGCTGTGGGGTCACATTTTTTCACAAAACATCAACGAATGACTAGCCTAACCATTGCCTATGCAACATCAAATGGTGTAAGTACAAGCTAGCAGAGGCAGCGGGGACGGTAAACAATTTTTCACATAAAAACTCTTTACCTGCAGCAGTTATGTGGGCAATAAAGGCAATTTATAAGGACCTGGCTCATCCAGATCTACTCAAAAAGTGTTTGACAGGTAAGACAAAATGTGAATGAACCATTCAACATCGTGTGGTCAAGGATTCCAAAAAATGTTTTTGTGGGACTTCAAACACTGAAACTTGGTGTTTGTAAAAACTTGTTTTGTAAGTTAAGTTTTGTTAAGTACGTAAAGTTTTGTAAAAACTTGGTGTCAAAATTGGTTTTAACACAGCAGGCATCCTCAAAAACCTTGACAAGGAGCGAATAGCAAAAGCTGAGGTTCAGGCTCAAAAAATGATCCAAGAAGCAAGATCAGCAAGAAGAAAGAGAAGATTAAATCTAGAAAATGTAGGAAGGAATGAAGAGTATGAAGCAGGAGGGTTTTAGCCATTATTTTTACTTATAAGTATGTAAATGTAATAGTTTATCTTCAAATGCGTTTTCCAGAAAACTACCTTTTTTGTATAAATGACCCATTTTCTCAGAAACGGTGTGTGATAGAAATGTGAAATTTTTCTTGCATATTAATAACAATATGACTGAACTACAACTCTACAATAATGTAAATATGGTAAGTAGATCTCCCAATGTATTTCAAAAAGTAATTTTTGTAAATTTAAGTACATTTTGTTCAAAAATCATTTTTATTTCTGACTTATGAAATTGAATGAAAGTAGAGCAATAGCATAATAACATTCAACAAAATAACTAGTAGAAATTTCACAGATTTAGCTGCAGCCGTTTTAGAGAAAACGGATCCTCTTTTCAGCAAATTTAACATGGGAAGGATAGGCCATTTAAACTCCCCTTAACAATGAAGAGATTATCACTTCTCGTGATTTCTTCTCGTAGAGAAGTTGCTTACTACAAAAATGTCGAATAAGGTTACTCCCGAACTACTCCCGACTTTTTTTGGTTAAAGAGGTTAGAATTGGAATTATCTAGCGGATCGTCTTACGATTACAACACCCCCTTCTCCATGACAGAAATTTGCTCGGCTGTCGCATTAGAACTGCCCGAGGTCCTGATGGAATTCACAACCAAATGCTACAGTACCTTTCTGAAATGGCAATGCAACTTTTTTCCGCCTCTATAATCGCATCAGGGAAAAGAACATCATCCCTGCTCTATGGTAATAAGCCATTGTTATCCCAGTTCTAAAAGAAGGAAAGGATCGATCGATATCCTAAAGCTACCGTCCTATCTCCCTTACCAACTGCACCTGCAAAGTGCTGGAACGCATGGTAAATCAGCCATTGGTCTGGACTTTGGAGTGCTGATCATCCCAATCCAGGGCGGTCAACTCTGGATCTTCTCGTTGCACTGGCAATAGAAATTTCTACATCTTTCGTCTTGAGACTACACCTTCTGACTGTACTCTTTGATATAGGAAAGACCTACGACACCACTTGGAGGTAAGGCATTCTACGAACCTTGCATTCTTGGGGATTGAGGGGAAAGGTCCCCCTATTCCTCTAAAATTTTCCGTCGAATAAATCTTTCTGGTTTCCTTCTTCTGACAAAACTAGGTAACGCAAAAGAATAAGAATTGAAAAACGTATTAATTCAAATGAAACACAATGCAAACGATGTCAAAGGTTTGGACACTCGCAGAGTAATCGTGGGTTTACACCAAGATGTGTAAAATACACTGGTAATCACCATTACTCTGTGTAGTAAATGTAAAAATTCGGTACCAGAATGCATAAATTGCAAGGGAAACCACACTGCTAACTATAACGGGGGTCCAGATTTCAAAAAGACTAGAATCATCTTGAAAATTCAAAATTACTCCCAAAACCCAAACAGTGCATACTGCTCTAATTCGCAATGAGCAGTTATCAAATCAACAGCCTCCAAGAAGCTTCACTCATTTCCCCCCATACTCAAAACGACCTCCAGCAGCACCGCGTTTACAATTTCAACCCCAAGACTTTTCAAATCTCATCTCTAATATTACACCTAAAATAATAAATACTATCCCCAAAATTCAATGTATAATCCATTACGTCTTAGAAAACAAACTATGGGAAGTAATTGCGGTGAACTTAAATTTATCAACAAAAAAGGAAATGGCATTACGCCTCACGAAAATTAATTTATACACTTCTTAAAGACTAAAATTAAAATGGCAGCCATCACGGGAACCCACCCATCACCGGGACAAAGATTCAAATTTCCTGGCTACAAAACTCATAGCAACGACAGGACATCACGAACTGCGTCAGGTTGTGTAGCAATTTTGATATCAAATACTATTAAACACGAGCAGGTTCCTACAACGTTCTCAGAAAATTTAGAAAGTGAGAATAGAAATATTTGTTAATTATGAAATAGTAATAATAGCTGCATACAAAAAAAAACAAATACAAAAAATGAAGAAGTGGTGATATAGTGATAGCTTTGTTGAGCATTTCCCTAAGAATAAAAACTTCAAAGTTTTTATAGATAACACTGTTCTACAAGGGTTCTACTTCTGAGATAAAAGTATGTCATTCCATATGAATTTACAATGGAAAGCTCATATCTGAAATCAAAATGTCGCGTTCAGGGTTAGTTTTTCAGTAATTTTATCTTTTATATCATGAGAAAGGCATTTTCCCCCATAAATTGAGGGAAATTTTGCAAATAACGGTTGGTAAATTAGCAAATAAGAATGTCTTTGTACAGCATGAATTAAAGATTATAGTGATATAATTTTGATTTTTCTAGAAAATGTCTCGTCGGCGTTCCTGCCTATATACTCCCGACAACTGTTGCTATATCTGCGGAGAATTCACATTTGCAAGAAACAGGAAGAGTATTTCTCCAATTATAAGGAAGGCTTATAAGCAGTATTTTGGAATAGCCGTTGGAGATCAAGATAAAGAATGGGCGCCACGTATGTTGCGCAACTTGTTCTTGTAAATTAATTAATTGAAAGGAAAAGAAAATACCATGTTATTTGCTGTACCTATGGTACGACGAGAACCAAAAGACCATGTATCAGGCTGTTATTTTTGTGACGAAAATTCGGAGTTTTACAAAACAAGAAGTCACATTGTTTACCCGGACCTACCTTCTGCGCGAAGGCCAGTTCCACACTCTGAATGTCTTCCAGTTCCCACAAGACAAGCAGGTGAAGAAATAGATAGCATCAGTGATGACAATGAAGATATGACATCTTATGACAGACATGACCCTCTGTATCAGGGCACATGTTCTTCAACGCCTCATTTATTAACACGAGCATATTTAAATGATTTAGTGCATGACATAGGACTAAGTAAACAAAAGGCAGAACTGCTTGGTTCGAGGTTCCAGGAATATAATCTCGACCGAAGTACCAATATCTGCGAATTTAGACACAGAAAAGTATTTTCATTTCCTACTTTGCAAGCGAGGGGACAATGACCTTCTGCAATGATGTTGGAGGTCTTATGAAAGCACTCTACTTCAAATACAGTCCAGAGGATTGGACACACTCTATAGATGCGTCAAAAATGAGTCTCAAGGGTGATTTGCTCCACAATGGAAATAAAATGCCTTCTGTCCCAAATGCATATGGCAGTTTGGTTAAAGAAAGTTACGACATCTTAGAAAATATTCTCAAAATAATTAAATACAGTGAGCATAAATGGAAGATATACAGCGATTTCAAAGTAATTGCATTGTTATTAGGCATGCAACAAGGCTACACAAAATATGCTTGAATTCCGAAAAATAAGTTTACATTTGTAGAATATCATAAGATAAAAAATAGAATTCCGGTTAAACTATCCCTGACAGAGAAAAACTGAAAACAGATTTGGATTCGCCTTTGAAATTACTATAAGAATCACAACTTTTTCTCCAGAAATAGAAAAAAGTTTTTTTTGTAGAACAGTGTAATTGGTTTACACCATTTGATGTAGCAGTGCGTTTGAAGAAAGATAGCATTTTCATGGTGGGTACAGTAAGAAAGACCAGATTGTCAGGATGTTCTCTGAAATCAGATTGTGCATTGAAGAAAGCTGGCAGAGGATGTTTTGATTATAGAGTTGAGAAGTACAATAATGATACGTTTCTCAAGTGGCACGACAACAAACCTGTTTATGCTATGGGTGCGTCCACGCGAATGTGTTCATTTTTGGTCAAAATAAAAATAATTTGTTGCGCTCTGTACACGAATGCATCTTGTTCAAAAATTATTGAAATGTTTGTTTTTGGTGGTAAAATTGATTGCGAGTTTATTTTATCTCATTTTTCACTTATAATTTGAAGCCGTTTCAATTGCGTTCGAAACTACCGTGAACAAGTATTATTTTGAAGATTTTTTAACTGGAATATACTGTGTAAACTTATAGTTTTGTTTTTTGCATACCTTTCAGATGCTTTTATCAAAGATTTCACATTAAAGTCTGTCGACTCAAATCACATTATATTCGAAAAATGCATATATTAGAGACCATCTCTTTATTGTCCGGATACTAACAAAAGTTTGGAAAACTTTCAGTAAAAACCTGTAAACTGCTGCTATCTTCTGGAAAAATTTCAAGCCTCCTAGTTCTTGTGTATGTTGAAAGATAGAGGTAGTTGTCAAGCGTTTTAAATGCCCGAGACTGAAACAAAAAGGTTTGTTTTTACGTCCGGATGTTAACGGGAGAACAACACGTATGAGACAATGTGGTGATTTGAAGCGAATGTTAAAGTTTGAAGACAATTTAAGTGGGTAACTTGCATTTGTCTAGTGAAGAATATTAACTGCAAGGTACGTAAAGTCATGGTACTTGGAAGTCGTTGCAAATTCGTATTCTTTTTCTTGAAACGCTTTTTAAAATGTTTTAGGTTAGGAGATATGGTGAAAACAAACGCCGATAGAAGTGGCATACGGAAAGACATAAGAATGATCCTAATTACAAGATTAAGAGAAAGGCTATAATGAAGAAATATAAAGAAAAGGCAAAAAGATCGGAAACATCAACTGCACATGCACTGAGAAGAGCAAAAGAAGCAGAAAGGAAAAGGTTAAGTCGCGCTGCTAAAAGGCAAGACGCTAAGCTACCGGAAACTAGTAAACTGTCTCCTTCAGTTGTGGGGAAAGCTTTGAAAAAGGCCACCACAGCAATGCCGAAGAGCCCGCGTAAACAAGTTGCAGTTGTCAAGAAATTGTCAGAAATGTGTGGAGTTACAATAGTCGATCAGCCACTGAAGTTATCTAAGAAAACTGATGAAAACATTCAAAACATTCTTACATTTTACAATAGTGATGAAATCAGTACGGTAGATCCAGGGAAAAAAGTGTTTGTGTTAAAAAATTGGAGAGTGGTACCAAGAAAACTGTGGCTCGACGTCACATGCTGTTTACAATCTCGGAGGCTTTTCGTTTGTTTAAAGATCAGTACCCAGACCCGTCGAGGTGGGTTGGTCCACGTCCTGACGGGGGGATACAGAGAGGGCTCTCAAGAACTCCTTTCCTTCACAAGTCGCTTTTCTTCTCCCCATTGTACATTCTCATTCTTCTATACCATCCTGTCTCTTTTCTTCTCCCTCTTCTATTTCACTGGCCCCCTCTGTATGTTGAACGCCCACCCATGTGTTTGCCGTGCATGGCGACCCGTGTCGGAGGGAATGTATGTCCTGGCGGTTGAGGCGCCTGTCTGTTTCCCAATTACTCTCCTCGTGCTCCTTTTTTTTTCTTGGCACCCAGGGATACGTGCTCTTACGTATTTTGGGGAACATTCCTTGTAGGTCTCGATACACTTGCTTTGGCTACGGACTCTTCTAGACGGGCGGTCGGGAGCTAACCCACTCCCGATCAACCGGCTTGGACTAGGCCTTGTACTGAACTCCAGGGTGAGCGGGGCGATCCACGGCGGTGCAGCGCTGTGGTAACCCCCCACTATCCCCGTGGCAACCCTGGCACTCTGATGGAGTGTCCCCTTGTTGGGCTCCGTGGTGGGTGGGGACCACGGGGATGAATCTGATATCCTCTTAATGGATAAAAAACCTACCCCCCCTTGCCCTCTTCCGTAAGGAAGAGGAGATTTGTTGGTGAAACAGTAAATCTTGAGTTTTTTCTGTAATGAGTCAGACAGACCTACTAAGCCCCGCTTTCTCGTCATGTCAAGTAAAAGAGAAAATGAAACTATGAAGAGTGTCAACCCTACAAAACTTGCCAGGGAAATTGAAAAGTTTGGTATATTTCAGTCGGTGGTCCGTCAGAGAAATGGCACAATTCTTTTCGAATGTCGCTCTGACGAACAGATCAGCAAGATCCTTGACCTCAAAGAAATAGCTGGCCTCCAAGTGCATGTGTCCGCCCACCCGACCTTAAACGTCTGCAAGGGTGTGGTAAACCACGAAGACTTCTCTACCGAATCGGAAGAAAATTTGAAAGCCTTCTTCGAGCCATATGGTGTGCCAGAGATCTATAGGATTCAGTAGAGAGTAAATGGGGTACTCACTCCTACCTCAACTCTAATACTGACTTTCGACCGTCCATCTCTACCAGAGAAGATATCGTGTAGCTTCTACAATCTCCGTGTCAGGCAGTATGTTCAAAACCCTCTGCGCTGCTTTAAATGCCAGAGGTTTGGCCATACGCAACCTCGCTGCATCAGCGCCGCAGTCTGCGTGCACTGTGGAAGGGAGGTTTGTAATGACTCAAACTGCTCCGCCGAGGCAAAGTGCGTAAACTGTTGTGGAAAACATCCATCTAATTCCAACCAGCGCCCCATTTTCTTAAAGGAAAGAGAGATCCAGAAGATCAGGCTCTCTGAGAATGTTTCCTTCCCGGACGCACGACGCCGTTACCAGACGCGAAACACCGTGGACATGGCCCGAAGTTTCGCTGACACCGTGGGTCAACATAAGACAGTCAATTCGGAAACCCAAACGCCTAAAGCCTCCACTTTGTGCGATGCTGCCTGCCAGGTGTCCTTTGATGACATCGGCGGAGAGGCAAATCCTAAATCTCTTGTCCAGTCTGAAACAAAATCGGATACAAAAACCATAAATATTTCAACCAACACCCAAACACATCAAGAGAAGCTGAGGCCGACAGGCCCTATTGCTAGATCTAGGTCGCCTGTCTCAAGGGACCGTGGTGTCTCAATACATGCGACCCTCTCCAGCAGTAGTCAAGATGACTCTGCTGGGAATGAGGAACTCCGCATGAACAAAGCCATTACTTTCCAACAAAGGAAAAAGAAGAAAAAGAAACCGGATACATAACCTACCCTTGAACCAAAAACTTAACTAGAAACTATGGCTCTCCTGTCATGGAACATAAATGGCTTTCGAACCTGTTTGGATGAATTGAAGTTAATAATGTCTTTACATAGACCCGTGGTTATCTGCCTGCAGGAAATACATCTCCTTTCTGAGCACTCCCTCTCTCTACGCGGGTTTTGTTGCTACAGGCAAGACGTAGACGATGGCCTCCGGGCCCATGGCGGAGTCGCCACGTTTATCACAAACTCTTTGGTATCGAAAGAAATAGACATACGAACCACTCTGCAGATATCTTGCGTTCGTGTAAATTTCCGAACTATTTCTGTTACCATTTGCAACATTTATATCCCGCCTGGACAAGTCGTGTCGCAAAAAGAACTGGAAGATGTGCTCTCTCAGGTGCCTACACCTTTTCTCATTGTGGGGGACTTCAACGCCCACAACCCTGCCTGGGGTGGCACAAGGTCGTGCACGAGAGGCAGGTTACTTGAAAATATCATAGATAACCAAAACTTAATTCTCCTAAATTCTGGCGAAAGCACACACTTTTCCGTAGCTTCTAACACATTCTCGTCCGTGGACCTAGCGCTCTGTAGTCTCTCCGTTTCTACAATCTTCGAGTGGACTGTCCTTGGCGACCTGCATGGCAGTGACCATTTTCCCATTCGGGTCAACCTCGATATTCCCGATCTGAACGTTGCTCGCCCTCCTCGGTGGCTAATCCACCGAGCTGAGTGGGAAACATTCAAGAAAGAATTACGAATATCGGAAAACTGCCCAAACGACATCGATGCTATGGTTGCCCATTTTAATAACGCCGTCCTTTATGCGGCCTCATTTGCCATCCCGAAGTCGTCGGGCCATGCATGACACCCCCTGTGCCATGGTGGAACGATGATTGTGCCACCGCGGTCCGGGATCGGAAGAGGGCATAGGCAAAACTTACTAGGTTCCCAACCATGGAAAACCTAATAAACTATAAAAGATCCCGAGCCAGAGCTAGATTAACAATACGGGAAAGTAAGGCTGCGTCCTGGAGAGCCTACATCTCGTCACTATCTTGCCGTTCATCCCCTAAACTTGTGTGGAGAAAGATCCGACAGATCGGTGGAAGACTCCCTTCGCCGTCTATTTCAGGGCTTATGGTAAATTGCAATCTCCTAACCGCTCCACAAGAAATTGCTGAAGAAATGGCCTGTCATTACGAACAAATCTCCAGCTCCGTACACTATTCTTCTGGCTTTCAAAACACGAAAAGAAAAATGGAAAACTGTAAATTAGACTTCTCGAGTCGCGTGGAGGAAGATTACAATGCCTTTTTCTCCATGGACGAACTCTCCTGTGCCCTCGCTTGTGCGAAAGATTCTGCTCCAGGACCAGACCAGATACATAACCAAATGTTGAAACACCTACCTGAAAACGCTCGTTCGTTTCTCCTCGGCATTTTCAACAAGATTTGGGCTGAACATGCTATACCAAGGATTTGGCGTGAAGCCATCGTTCTCCCAATCCCTAAAGAAGGAAAGGACAGAACAACCCCCTCAAGTTACCGCCCAATCTCGCTCACAAGCTGTGTGTGCAAGCTTTTAGACTGACAATGACCATCCAACTGCAAATCCACCATCTCTTGGTCCGCCACTATGTTTTAGTCTTTTGTTGGGTCCCTGGACACGTGGGAATAAGAGGAAATGAAATAGCTGACCAGGCGGCAAAGTCTGCCTCGCAGAAAAGAGAATTGGACATCTTCGCAGTCCCCACGGAAGACACTAAGCTGTTTATAAAACGCTCTATCCGCAGTGAATGGCAAACAGAGTGGCGTAACTCAGAGTATAAGCTCACGAGAATCAAGGATTCCATAAATCCTTGGTCTTCCTCATCTCGTGATGCTCGGCGAGAGGAGATCATTTTGACACGCCTCCGAATCGGTCACTGCCATTTCTCCCACGGTTATCTCCTTCACGGGGACCCACCCCCTATATGCGAATACTGCAAAATAGATCTTACCGTGGAGCATATTCTCTTACACTGTGTTAAGATGAGAGAGAGCCGTCGAAGGCATGACCTTGCTAGCTCCCTTGCGGAGATTCTTAGTAATGACGAATCTTCTCTCTGCAAGCTTTTTGGCTTTTTGGCTTTTTGCGAGAGACTGGCTTGTACAGCCTTATCTGAGAGAAGATGATAATACCAATTATTGGCTTTTAGCCCGAGATTAAAAAAAAACAAAAAACTATCTGGCAATTTTCTGCCAAACCTTTTAATTAGGATACGTCCCTTCTCAGTGTTACATTGCTTTCTATTAAAGATTTTAATTTTTCTTTATTAACTTGGAACTGCAATATTATGCACTGGTCTTAAAATAATTTGACACGGGCGCAAATGACCTTAGCCGTTGAAGCGCCCTTAAACCCAACCAATCAATCAATCAGTACCCAGAGGTGGATATTGGTCGCAGCAAATTTGCAGAATTACGTCCTTCGGAAATTAAACCATACCGTGATATTCCTCACAATGTGTTTGTCGTTATCATGAAAATTTTGAAAACCTGCGAGTGGTGGTATCTCAATACCTACCTGGTTTTGGAACCTCGAGCACTGATTTTATTAATTCCATTGTTTGTGATCCTAATAACGTAAACTGTGTAAGTTATGATTGTTCCCTCTGCAAGAATAAATTTATGACTCTTGGATGATTCTCAGAATCATGAACAATGTAGTATAACTGTGCAGTATCGTCAGTGGATAATGGTGGAGAAACGGTATGAAGACGTTTTATTAGAGGAAGCATTGAATGATGCCATTGAGAAAATTAAAGAGCATTTTCCATTCCTCTTGATACACAGTTTTAATTAAAATCAGTCACAAAAATGCTTTAAGATGGCAAAAGAAATTTCTTCAGCTACGAATGTTGTGATTCAAGTAGATTTCGCAGATAATTATTCCTGCAACTACCAGAATGAGATACAATCTGCTCATTGCTCAAATTCAGAAATAGCATTGTTTACTGCTGTTATATGGTGAAAAGAAACGTGCGAAAGTTATGCAGTAGTTTCTGTAAATATAACCCATGATAGATACTGTGTTGACATATTTCTGCGAGCTGTTTTGAACACCCATATTAGTAAAAACTCATCTTTTTAACATTTACATGTATTTTCGGATGGAGCTGCCTCACAATTTAAGCAAAAATACAATTTTGCTAACATCACTCTTTTAAAACAGGACTTTAGATTGGAAAGCTTGAAATGGACATTTTTAGCTTCATCTCATGGTAAAGGTGTCGTTGATGGAATCGGCGCAATTGTCAAGCACCCTGTTTGGAACAAAGAGCGTTCTTTGAAAACAGTAGTTAGGAGTGCTGATGCATTTCGTGACTGCTGCAAAAGTCTCAGCACAATTGTAAGTGCTATACCGCTTTCCACAATTGAAAAGAAAAAGAAGAATTTGGATAAAAATGGGGGGGGGCATAATTACAGTAAAAGGCACGCAAAAAATTCACCAAGTTGTAGCTCTATCTCCTTACGTTATTGGTTACAAATACCATGCTCTGGACTCGGAAGAAAGAATTATGACAGAAAATTTATTGAAAAAAGGAAAGAAACAAATAATTCAATGAAGAGCAGAATCTTAAAAAAATAGTAACATTATGTTCTAAAATATATGAGAAACTTGTATAATTAATTATCATCCCTAAATTCATATATGTAATTGTAATATAAATAAATATATAATAAACACATTGATTTAATTGTATTACGAATTTATGTAATTGTATAGCCTATTATATGAATGTATATTATTAATTTAACTTCTAAATAAATGTATTGTACTGTCTAATTGATCCACAATCGTAATTCGGAGAGTTCATTGGAATAAGAAGCGCTACTCTGGTTTAATTTGTTGGCTGCCTATTTGTCTGTATACTAACGCCCGTATACTAACACGCAACACCAAATAATTTTTTGCCAATGCTTTTAAAGTATTACTGTTGTCATATTATAAATCAAAAGAGAAATATTGGCCAAGGCTTCCTCCAAACTGAGTATTGTAATGAAGTATCTTCTTTCTTTTTGCGGTTTTGAGAAAAATTTTTTGCCATTTTCATGAAAATTACGAAATACAAAGCCTTAAATGTAAAAATGGTCTATACCATTGTAATCGCAATAAAAATTTATCCCACGACGGAAGTTTTTAGAAATTTCTGACATCAATTAAATTTTCACATCTTTAACTGGCTCTAGCGCCCTTAACCCATTAGTGCCCGAATAAATTGTTTCTTGATTTTTTTGGTTTTGGTGATTTAATTCGATTACTGGGACCATAATATAAGTAGAGAAAATAATTTTAAAAAATTATCATTGTTATCTTAATATTTATTAAATGTTGCCATATGGCAACACTAAGCACTTCCCATGATACATTGGTGTAATAACAAAAAACTTTTACAGGCAGCAAATTAGAAATGAAAAATTTTTGTTAACATCATTTAGACTGAAATTCTTTGAACTTTGTAATTTTTAATGTAACTTTATTTTTAATTTAAGTTGTGTGAAATGGCACAAAACAGTCAATGCAAAGCCCCACTCCACATTTAGAACACATTGTTCTCACAAAGGAAGCGCAGTTTCTGCCTGCGCATCTCTTTTTCTTGTTCTCTTCAGTTTTCTTAACAAGGTGGTTAAGATTGTCCAGTCGAATTTCATCTAAGACACGAACTGCGTTGGAAAACAATTTAGGACGTCCAGGGCTCTTTGGTGCCTTTCCGTATCGAACAAGATACGTCTGAGCAATCTCACGTCGAAAATCCAGTTGTGGTGTATCTTTACCAGACCTTCTGTGCAAAATCCATGCGTTTGTAATGCACACATCAACCAGCCATGTGAGAATCGGCCAATACCATTTCCTGTTTCGGATCTGTATTCTATAAGTGGCTATATTTTGGTCCATTTTGTCAGTTCCGCCCATGCATGCATTGTAGTTTTTTATTACATTTGGACATTGCACATTGATTGATTTGCGCTGTTCCTTTGAATATCTCTGTACAATATGTAAAGGAGAAATTCCATGACAATTTGAAGCTACTGCCACAACTCTGTTATCTTTCCATTTGCAGAGGAGTACTCCATCTTCTTTTGAAATTTTCGAGACAATGAATCCTCTTTCTTTCTTCAACAGTTCTTTATTTTGAGGAATTGGAATGTCATTAGGAATTCGATTTTCTCTAATAGTTCCAGTTGCTTGAATCCCATTTTCACGAAAATAACTCAGCAAGTCAAATGACGTAAACAAATTATCAAAATAAACCCTGTAAGGAAATTTGGGGATATTTTTCATCATAGCTACAAGTGGTGCAGCAGCTTTCCCAAAACATTGTTCATTGTCCGAATTGTCATTGATAGACTTTCCTTGGTAAACTTCAAAGTCAGCTAGATATCCATCTGCTTTATTGAGGCACCAAACTTTATACCCAAATCTAATGGGTTTGCCTCTTATATACTGTTTGCAGGAATGTTTTCCAAAATATCTTATCATTGATTCGTCGTAAGACAAGTCTCTTTCAGGAACAAAATGCTTTTTACAATTCTCATTCACTTTGTCGATGAGTGGACGAAGTTTAAAAAGTTTATCTTTCTTATTCAATTTATTATTATCTTGAATATGAAAGAATCTCAAAATTTGTTCAAATCTATTTCTACGCATTGCATTTGACACAAGTGGATTTCTCAGATCGTCTCCCGTATCCCAGAAGTGTCTCTTGCTCGGAACATCATTGTAACCACTCACGATAAGTATTCCAATGAAGCAGAGAACTTCTTCTTCGCTAATTTGGGGATCAGAGCAATTTAAAAATTGTGCATATTTTCCCGTTTCCTTTACGATCATCTCTAAAATATTCGTGTCTAAAAACATTTCAAATAATTCAACTGGTCTTTTAGATTCAAATTCTGAAAAATCAGGACTGGAAATGTTTGACACACTTGTGTCAACTAGGTCTCCATCAATATAAGTACGCTTTCCTTTAAATTTTGTGGGTCGCATGTCATCGGGAATTTGCTCGATATCTTTAATTCGTATTTCTGAAGGTGCAGACAGCTGATTATGATTCAAGTTATCAGGAACCCCTCCATCCTCTTCTCCCGAATCCTCATCTGTTAAAATAGATGGTTCTGGAGGCTCAATAAAAACAGACTTGATGGGAAAAACGCAATTTGCCTCATTTCCTGATTTTTCATCTTCAAACAGAATATCCAGAGCTTCAGCTACCGTTATATCGGGTGCTAGTATAGACGCGAAATCTCTGTGAAAAATGATGTTAGTTTCAGCTACAACACCTATTTATCCTAGCGTTGCCATGTGGCAACGGTGTAATTCATGATGTTGAGAAATAATTATATTTTATGTAAACAAAAAGGTATCAAACAAAATAAATTGTCTTAAACCTTTACAACAAATTCCAAAGAAAACAAATTCTGTTTTAAGTATTTTTATAGCAGAAAAACGAAGAAAAATACCTGCAGACGCAGTATGAAAAATCCATGTTGAAAGGAGTACCGGTTTCTAACAGGTTTAATACACACGGATGAATAGCGACTGATTCATATCCGCCTGAACTCCTTCCCGACTCATTGCAATCGCATCGATGATTCAACGCACAGATAAGAGTTCAAAGAGGAAACCTTCACCTGTCATTATATGTGTCACTTTCTTTACCCATTTCCGCGTCCGTATACTAACGAAAGATAAATTGTTAATCTATTTAAAGCGTTAGAGGGTAAGAGTTAAGGAAAGGACAAAAATTAGTACCTAATTTTATTACAAATAAATAGGTGTATTAAACGATGCGTTTTAATTAGCGTATAATGCGTGACTTCAAACTCTTTGTATTAAAAATCGTCCAAACGTCCAGTTACTAACGCTGGACAGACCTTTATGTCTACATATAAATCTCACGAACCTGTATCAGAGGTAAACCATTGGTCAGTTGCTGGGAAGAAATATGTGAAAGCCGACCAGCAATTATTTAGGAATACATGCACCGATATGGGCGGGATTGATTTACATGACATGCTAATCCAACTCTAGAGAGTAAACACGGAAGGAAGACTGTTTTATTTCAGAATATTTCATCTGATTAACATGGTATGTGTAAATGCGTGGCTTTTGCACAAAGGCATTGCATTCAAAGAGAGGAAAGACATGATACGCTGATCCAGTCTCGCTCTCCAGTACCAAGGGAGTTAATGAAGGCAGGCATTGCAGTTGCAACAATGAAGAGGTCGTCCCAGTACTGAAAGGGAGAAAAAAAAAGAAAACCAATGGCACCCAGACCATTACACGAAGTAAGGTATGGCTAATAGGACATTGACCTATACACACTGAAGAAATATCAAGATGTTCGTTTCGTTTGCAAACGAAGCATAAAATATTACTCTCGAACAAAATGTGAAAAATGTAATGTATCGCTTTGTTTAAACAAAGAAAACAATTGTTTTAAAATGTTTCATACAATATAAAGTTCAATATTGTGAAGATGTATTCTTATATTCATTATTCTGTACAAGTATCACATTGTTATTTTTTATATTCATGTACCACATTATTTCAACAAAGTAAGAAATTGTTTAAAATACTTTATTTTAAAATAAAGCAAAAATAAACAAATCTGTTTAATTTGTTTTCCTTCTATTCATTTCCATTCCTGATGAGTCTACCTCATAGGAGAACCAATGCAATTCAAAATGTTCCAGCATGTGTCGACAGATGGAATGACAAACTGAATAGGAATGACAGTTGAAACAAAATGGCGCCCCTAGCTGTGTACGCCGTAGAACAGCGAGCACTAAGATTTTTGTGGTCTGAGGGCCTGAAACCTCGACAAATCTATAGGATGTTGGAAAGGTACGGAGACAGCTGCGTTAGTGAGAGAAGAGTACACGAGTGGGTAGAAGCCTTTAAAAGTGGATGTACGGCAGTCACAGATGAGCAACGCTCTGGTGGCTCCCAGCACCGCCATTACTGATGGGAATATGGAACGCGCTGAGGCCATGATTCGTGAGGACCGGCGTGTTTCTGTAGAAAATTTTGCCAAAGAACTGACTATGTGTCGGATCAGCTCATCTCATTATTAGTGAGGTTCTCAAATTCCGGTTTCTTTTTGTGTGCATGATGGGTGCCTAGGATGCTCTCTGGTGAACACAAGATGATGTGTGTTCTGGCTGCCACATCATTTCTGGCGCGATATAACGCTGAAGGTCAAGACTTACTCTCACTTATCGTCACAGGAGACGAAACCTGGGTGCATCATTGCGAACCAGAAAGCAAAAGACAGTCTTCAGAATGGCGACACACATCTTCTCCGGCCCAGAAGAAATTCACGTCTGAACCCTTTGCCGGGAAGGTCCTTTTCACCCTCTTTTGGGATATGAATGGACCGATTTTGGAGCATTGTCAGCAAGGGGTGAAACAGTGAACAGTACCCGGTACAGCGCCATGTTGGAGAATGAGTTGAAGCCAGCAATACGGAGCCGCCGCAGAGAACTGTCTAGAGGCGTTCTTATTCTTCACGACAACGCGCGCCCCTACGCCGCCGCTTGCAACTCTTGCCGCCATTCAGAGATTGAGATTTAAGGTCTTACAGCATCCCCCGAACAGCCCTGATCTGGCTCCTTCGGATTACCAAGTGTTTGAGCCCCTGAAGGACGCTCTTAGAGGACGTCGATTTGGAAGTGATGAGGTTAAAAAAGCGGTGCAATATTGGCCGCGGGCACAACCGAAAACCTTTTATTCCAATGGAATAGAAAAGTTGGTGCAACGGTATGAGAAGTGTATCGAAATGGAGGGTAGTTATGTAGAAAAATGACATCTTGTTTGTATCTGTAAGTGAAATATCTGCTGCGTAAAAACAGTTTGCTGTTACTTTTTGAATCACCTTCGTATATACACGGAAATTTTGAAGAGCAGTTCTCCACGGAGGACTTTTGCAAGTGTAGCCTATCTTATAGGCAAGTGTTGCCTATCTTATCCATTTGACGGTTATTGGTGACTTGTAGAAGTCTTTGGAAGCCCAGTTCAGAGTGCACATATGGCTAATAAAATTAACTGTAGTATATTATAAAAAGTACTTGGTGTATTTGTGTAAAGATTTGAATAAACATTTTTTTGGGTTGACTATTGTACCTGCAATCATGCATGTTTGCCCAGAGTGCAGGAATACCTTTAATAGTATAAATAGTTTGTACATGTACCTGACAATTGGCCACAGTATTGATACTATAATTAAAAGTTCAATTCTTGCTACATTAATAACAACGAACATAGAATGACGAATTGTACTTCGTTCAATCTTGCGATCAAGTTCACTACCAGGGCGCAGCCCCAAATTGCTTCTACCCGCGCGGCCACGAGCCTTCACACATTCTTTCGCCGCCACTCCTAGAGCTCCTCATTCCCACGGCGCACAGAGGAGTATTTGTACCGAAAAGCTGGCCAAAAGGCATAAAATGAAATATCGTTCCAAGGCGCAGTGCTTGTGATTTTCCGAAACCTAAACCTTCATGACATCACCTAGTGGACAGATAAGGGTCTTCTGAGAACAGTCCTGTGACTAATCGCCTCGTCCCCTGGTGTAATCTCAGTAGGCAGTCAGGCGTTGTGCGATTCAGAAGTGCGAGCTCTTGGCGTTCTCGTTTGCAGTGTTCTTCTACATTTCGTTTGTGTTATAAAACTTATGGAGATGGAAGGGGAAGGTATGTGCTTTAATACTGTATATGAATTACGTAATTTGTAGCCAAAGTAGTTGTACTTTGCAGCTACGTTTGGTGACGATAAAAATAAGATTGTTTATAAAAAGAATATTACTATAATCGTGTTAAAGTACATGTGTCGGGCCTTATCGGGAGATATTTTTTGCACTTCTGTAAACTTAAACATGTCTTTTTAAGATATCATTAATAAAACCTTGGGCATATTTGCGCCATTTGGATTACTGCCCGTTTGAAATTATGGGGTGCATATGTTGTTCTTCTCGAATGTTACAAACGTTTTCTATCTTTTTGCAGAATCTTCTGAGATTGTAACGGAGATGACGAAAATGTCACTATATAAACTGATGCAAGAATGTCCTAATAAAGAAATAGATGACAGGTTGTTATTTGTGGAGAAGTTGATAGAAATCACCCGTTGTCCAGGTACAGAAGAAGGTAGAATAAGACGTGTTCTACGCTATTTCAAGTCCGATTTCAAGAATAGATGGACAGCGGCTAATAGAAAGGAAGAACGTTTTTTGAAACAAAACAGAAATTGGCTTAGCATTTGCGTAAAATTGCCTACTTGGACTGTACCAAAGGCGGGTCGGCCTATCAAAGATTTCGCGGAATGTAGTGATCGAAGTAAGCGGCGCAAGACTCAACATTTGCGGGAGCACGTACCTGTTGATGAATTGACGTATGCAGCTCGAATGAGTCAACTAGCTGTTGGAAACTGTGACGTATCAAAAATTATTAAAGATAACAGTCACTCCAACACGAGCTACAAAGTTCCGACGAACCATTGTTAAAGCGCAAAAAGAAACTGTGCACAAACTTACGCCATCAGAGGCATTAGCAATATTCGTAGAAGGCGAATTTACTAGAAAACAATGGGAAATATTGCACAGTGCGAGCAAAAACATTTACCCTTTCTACTCACTGATAAAAGAAGCCAAAAAAGCGTGCTACCCAAGGGAACAATCAATGCGAGTGACGGAAACATGCGCCGAGATTCGGCTTCAAGATTTACTGGACCATACTTTAGTGCGATTGTGTAAATATTTGGAAGACGTTTTAGAGACTTTGACATCAGAACAAAAGCAGAATTTGGAACTTATTTCAAAATGGGGCTGCGACGGATCCCAGCAGGTGCAGTTTAAACAGAGGTTTGAAAATAGTTCGTACAGTGACGCGAATATTTTTCAAAGTTCCCTTGTTCCTTTACGCCTGCGAATAAATACCGGTGATGAGAACAAGACTGTATGGCAGAATCCAGTGCCATCGTCTACGAGGTATTGCAGGCCAATAAGAATACGTTTCATACATGAAACTAAAGACATTATCAATGAAGAACTGGAATATGTAGAAAAGCAAGCCAAAGACCTAACAAAAACTGAAATCGCAACTACCAATGACACTGCATATATTCAGCACATTTTAGTGCCCACAATGGTGGATGCAAAGGTCTGCAATGCTGCTACTTTCACATCTTCTACAATGCGATGCTACATTTGTGGCAAAACATCCAAACATTTTAACAAATTGGATAATATAAAGGAAGAAAATCCTGCAGCTCTGAAGTTCGGACTCTCAATTCTGCATGCAAGGATTCGGTTTTTTGAATCTCTTCTACATATAGCTTACAAAATACCTATCAAGAAATGGCAGATCAGAACTAATGAAGAAAAGAAGATTTTCAAAGAAACGAAGGCATTGATTCAAAAAAAAAAATTCCGGGAAGAAATGGGACTATTAGTGGATATACCAAAAGCCGGGTTCGGGAACACAAATGATGGAAACACATCAAGAAGATTTTTCGAGGATCCCGCTACAGCCTCCAGAATCACTGGCCTCAATGTAACTTTAATACAAAAGTTTAAAATAATACTCGAAACACTTTCTAGTGCTCACAGAATTGACGTGGAGAAGTTTGCCCTGTACTGCAAAGAATCTGCCAAACTATATGTAGAGTTGTATGGATGGCATCCAATGTCACCTACAATACACAAGATTCTTGTGCATGGTGCCACAGTTATTGAACATGCTCTTTTGCCTATCGGCCAATTGTCTGAAGAAGCGGCAGAGGCTCGGAACAAGCACTTTAGAATTTATAGGCAAAACTTTGCGAGGAAATTTTCGCGGGAAAGCTGCAACAGAGATATATTAAACAGACTCCTTTTAAGTTCGGACCCACTGTTAAGCAGCGTAAGAAAAAGGTCTCAAAGGAAAAGTAAGCCATTCTCCTCTGAAACACTCAAACTTTTGCTGCCTGCAACAGAAAACACAGAAACAAATGAAGACGAACAAGAATCGGATTGTTCACTATCGGAATAGCGTTTTTTGGGTCTTTGTTTTATGCATTTAGCCATGTTTTCTCGTTTTCTGTTTGTTCTTATTGTGCTGTTTATACTGTTTTATATGTTGTATCTATGTTTCCTATGATTTTTATGATTTTTCTATTTTTCTATGAGTTTTCTATGAGATATCTATGATTAAATTCTATGTTTTTATATTAATACATCTATTATTTACAAACAAAAGCGTTTTATTGCATTTGGACTTGGATAAACCTATGAAATAATTTTGGCCAGATTTTCATGCAAAATACTCCTCTGTGCGGCGTTCCAGCAAAGCACAAAATACATATGGGCAATAAAGTCATTTCCGCGAGGTGTCTTCGCGTGGGCCTCTCTCAGGGCTCCGTCACCCCGCCAAAGCACGTAGTTTGGAAACACACACTGCCCGCCGAAACTACTGATCGCGGCTGCATATAAGCAAAATGCACATGTATTGGTCACCGGGCTTCTCTGATTGGCTAGCGGGCGAGGAACGCGAAACCGCGCGAAATTCGTATGTTCTCATGCCACGGAGCCCTGCAGAGCCACAGTGAGCGCCAGTGCACATGGACTCAGCTAGTGTTCGTAGGCAAAGCAATCTCCTCTGCGTTTTCGGACGTTTTTTCTCACAACAGCTGCGATATTAATCATAATTATGACAACAACCAATTCAACGTGTTTTGTCAGTAATTAAACTTATATTTTGGTTTTAAATGAACAAATGCGAACTAGGAAACTAAATTATATTTTTTCCAAGAGAATCACAGCTATGAAGTTGTGAAGGATAATGAAGAAACAGTCAGAAGTGCAATAAGTTTAACTGAATACATTAACGAACAATTGGGTAGATGATTACGCAAAGATCCCCCGAAAAAATTGGAATGTCAGATCATTAAAACTTTCAAGAAAACGATTTGTTTGTTCATAAGTTGACAGAAGTACACGTGATGTTTTTATTTTGTTATAGAGATAGTAAACATTGCCCTTTCCCTTTCAAAAAAGTATGTCTTCATAGCATACAGAAAAGTAGTATGAGAGGAAAATAAGACTTTCTAAAAATGCTGGCTAACTACATTGTAAAAATAAAACTTAACATTACAGACACAAGAAGAAAAGATGTCTTTATTAACGTACGAAGGATTTTCAGTTTGTTTATATTGCTTTTAAATTTGTTAGCAGAAGTCTTTGACACAGCTTCAAAACAAAACTTTGCCACATGTAGTGAAGACGCGAACATTAATTTCGAGTTATATTAGTTGTTCTAAAATTGATGTCCGCGTTTCTTCAAAGAATGAACTTGGAGCATGAAAGGATCAATTCCTTAAAAGCTCGGGCTATATGTGATTGTTGTCATTGCCTCGTGCTATAGAGGAATTCAATTTAGTTTTTCTGAAATTTGGTTTGGTAGTTTATGCACACAGAATTCTCGGGATAAAGAGGTGTGCATACAGGTTTAGGCCCACTGTATTTGTAGAAATTTCTCCCACATTGTGACGCGCAATAAGACCTTCCAGACTGCAAAAATTAGGCTATCAATTAACTCTTGGAACTAATGAAAGAATGAAACGATGAGTTCGACAGACCATTTACTATATATCCCCCCAAACACCATCCATGCCTTTTTTCTGTCCACTGCAAGAAAATTAAGTTTATAAAAAAATATTTTTATTCTGCCTAGCAAACAACCATTGAAGAAATATTCAATTGACGTACACAAATAAAAATATCATTTAACAAACTTTTCCTTAAATATCCTACTTTAGCAATTGTGGAATAAGTTGGAAATTGTAAGTAAATAGTTCAAATTTACTAGGAATCAATAAAAATGAAATAAGTTAAATATTAAATTAATGTATCTATTAATTAATCAAATAATTAAATATTTTAATTAGACACCTATGAATCGTAATAAAGTGTGATCAAAAACATGGGAATACTATTAAAATTACTGTAAATTATAATCCGTAATACTATTTTTTATGTTAAAAATTGATTATAAGCCTACGTTAATATAATTTTAATTTATATTCTGAGTGAGGTTTGAATCAGTGAAGTATGTAATTTAGTGTACTGGAGTTGGCACCTCTGCTCAGCGTTGAGAGAGCGTGCTGTCGCTCGTTGCATGTTACATAAGCAAGATGTGTTCTAGCCGTGCACCACATGTATGCATGTATATTTGTTTCTACCTTCATTAACCAGCTTTCTACACTGGGTGTATGGATTATTTAATTCCTACTCCAACATTCTGAGACATGAGGAATTATACTTTTCATAATGCCATGCACGATGTTACAATTAGTTATGGAAAAGGACTAGATTTTCATTTAATGGAAAAAATAGGAAAGTTAAAAATTAAGTAATAATTATAATAATGTAAATATTATTGAAATATGTTTATTAGATTTTATTGAAGTTATTTAAATAAGTTCATAAGAAAATTTTTCACGATTTGTCTTAATAGACTTTATTGAAAATCAGTAGTATATCCGAAAAGGTTGACACATTCAATTGCGAGCATTACAACTTTCCTTGGGTCTCTTTGAATTGTCAAAAATTTTCATTTTAACAATTAACGTATTTTTACTTTCTCGTGTACGTACTATATGCGGAGTAATATACGTAGTATAGAGAAAGTTATATAATGCTGATTTCGAGATTTCGAAAGGTGTTTTTTTTTATCAAATTGTCCGTCCGTCTGCGAACACTACTAGCGCCTAAACAATGCGTACGATCTTTTCCAAATTGAAGAAGCCCCTGTCCATCTGGCGTCGAATGACTTCGATGAAGCTTCTAAATTTTGAAAAACATTCTTTAGAATTTGGGGGTACACAAAAAAAGACCCCGGACATTTTCAAAATTTTCTCAAAAACGGCTCTAAATTTTTCTTTAAATTTCTTGTGAGAATAGAATTCAATACACTTATAAAGGTGGCATAGGTCCGATTTCGGCGGTTAACTCTGAATTTCCGAAAATTGCAAACAACACAGAACAGCCGGACCGCGACGAACGCGACAACGAGCGCGACACCGAGGATGTGTCCCTCTGGCCCGGACCGGCCCCACGCCGGCCACCTCTCCGCAGCATCCCTCCTCAGACGTTCCACGCACGCGCCACGCCCGACGTGGACCATCCACTCTTCATAACGGGAGTGCTACACCAGCCACCGGCTATCGTGCCACTCGCCCTGCGACCCACGAGCGCCCGCTTACGCCACACAGTGCACAATATGGGTAGTGCCGGTATTCTGGAACCAACGCCACGTGACGGCATTACTAACGCTTTTCCTCTGGGCCTGGTTCCCAAGCCCGGGGGAAAGACTCGCGTTATTTATATGTCCACCTGGACTCCTTGTTACCGACCGCCACCGGTCTACCTGCCTTCCCCCCTACAGATGTTAACGGCAGTACGAACTTCAATGTACGCGGTGAAGTTAGACTTAATTGACGGGTACTACCACGTGCCAATCCATCCGTTCTTTCGCCCTTTTCTGGGCGTTATAGTGTCATCAGAGTGCTACAGGTTCACATGCCTGCCCATGGGGTGGACATTAAGCCCCTACCTGATGCAGACGGCGATGCGCGCGGCACTCCAACAATGGTGTCACGCGCAATCGTTCGTATATTACGATGATATCCTCCCCCTCAGCGACGACCCGGAGCTACTACGCCAGGATGTCAACCGCCTGCTCAGCGCAGGTTTTCAAATCAACAAAGCGAAGAGCCAACTGGAGCCTACCAAAACTCTTAAGTATCTCGGGGTCATTCTGGACCTGATGACCCACAGCATCCGCGCCGACCCCGACTATGTGCGCGCAGTCGCGGCGGTTCCCGCGGGCTGGCTACGCTCCGCCCGCTTCGCTACCACTGTGGCCGGTATGCTGGGGTGGCTCACCCTCGCCGCCAACTCCTCGTTCCCTCTGGCGCGCCTCACGAGACGCGCCCGAGGCGGCGATTCCTTTCATCCGCCGGTTACGACCCGTCACCGTCACCACCGCCGACGACACCTCTCACGCTGTGACGGTCTACGCGGATGCCACACCCACCCAGTGCGCCTATTACGCACCGGAACTTGATGAAGCCCCGCCTGGACTCCTACCACGGGACCGGGTATCTTCGAAACAGAATTCGAAGCGGCTCTATGTGCGTTACTGTTTTCAGGAATTACTCTGTGTTCCATAACCTTGTAAAGAAAGTTTGTCATTCTAATAATGTTTACTTATGTATCTTAGCCCACCTTGTCTTTACAAATTGTAAATATGATGTATTTTGGGTTGAATCGGCCTTGAATAAAGCAGACCGCTGGTCGCGCCGGCCTCCGGAGCGGCCCCGGAGCCCGCAGAAATGGAAACCAGTGAGCCGCAAAGCTCGCTCGAGCAGCAACGCTCATCCGGCCCAAACAACACGCACAAAAAGGGCCATAAAAAGAGAAGGCGCCGGCGCGGCGCAAGGGCCAGACGGCGGGCGGGCCTACCTAGGCCCCCGCCGCGCCCAGCGCTGCGCCACAAACAGCTCAGCACGACGCCGAACTCGGCGGCCCGGTAAGCGCGCCCACGAGTTCCGAACTGCGTCAGTCCCCTCCTGCTACCCTCCCTGTAGGCGACGACCAGTCAGACGGCTGGCAACTCGTCTCCGGCAGCCGGCGCAGTCGGCCCGCAGCGGAGAGTACCGGGGCTCGATCCTCCGCGCAGGATCCGCCCGCGGAAGCCCTCCGGCCGGCCGCTTCACGGCCGGCGAAACGACCTTACAGAATCCGACTGAAAATCGGATCTGATAAGGTTCTAGAACACGGTAGGAACCTTGGGCCCTTAACAGGGTACAAGGCGACCATAGCGAAGGTCACCAACCGTAACCAGCGCACTGTGTACGAGGTGCACACTTTTGATCGAGTGGCGTACACAGAGGCGGAGCGCTATTGCCGCAGCGCGAATTTGTTTTTGTTCGCGCACCCGCCACCGCCTGAAAACTCTGCCAAGCACCTAAGAGTTTTCATAAGAGGGCTCCCGCAGGGCTACACCGCGGAAGACGTCGAATCTCAGCTCAAACAGCTGGGATTCATGCCCTCCGTCGTAAAGCAGATTTCTCTGCTAAAAGAATCTCCGGTCGCCAGTAGCCGGGATTCTGGTGTAGCCAATGGTGCAACAGGCACCGAAACTCGGCGCGTGCAAGTTCCCACGGGAACTTTCGCAGTCACCCTCAGTGACAACGCCGAGTCGCGCAAAATTTACCATCTGCGACAACTTGAGTCGTTCGCGGTCGTGGTCGAACGTGAGAAATGCGCACGACCACGCTTTTGCAATAAGTGCTGCCGCTGGGGCCACATCTCTCGCAACTGCGAGTACGATGTGCGCTGTCGGCTCTGTACGGGCGAGGATCACCCGGAAGGAGACGATAAGCGCGGCACAAAGCACTGCCCGCGACTTGGCAAAATGCAGCTAAGGCCAACTTGCTGCAATTGCAAGCAGAACCACGCTGCATCCTTCACAGGATGTAGCCATTGCACGCTGCCCAAGCGTCCTTCAGACGCGCGTGCATTATTAGGAACTGAGGGATCCTCGTCGGGAACTTCTAATTTCATTAGAAACCCGGCGCCTCAGACGGCAGCCAACGGCGGGCCGGCCTGGAACGAGGTCGCGGGGCGCCTCGGCGCACCGCACACCTCGGGGGCCAACGCGACGCCCACAGGGGCGGCCGGAGCGCGGCCCACTGCACCCATAGCTGCCGCACAAACAATGTCTAGGAGCCAGTTCCTAGAATTGTTTAATTTATTCTTGCAGACATTGCCTCACAATGTCTAATCCAATCGCAAGTTTCAACTCAGCACCTCTCCGCGCTTGTACTTGGAACGCGCGAAGTGCTATTTTCAAAGCCCAGCAAATTGAAAGTTTCGTAAATGAATTTCAATTAGATATTTTGGCTTTACAAGAAACGTGGCTTAGTGGTGAACACGAATTCAAACTCCGGGGATTCGCCGTTTATCGCCGAGATCGCGTTGGCAGGCCAGGTGGCGGCGTAGCGCTTGCGCTACGCCGCGAATTACCGCAGCTCGAAGCCGAAATCCCTGCTATTGCTCTGGCGTCTCTAGAGGCGGTCGGGGCGTACGTCTGGGTAGGAAACGGGCGACTTTTAGTTGTTTCAGTCTACTGCCCAGACCAAACCTTAGATCCGGCTGGAATTGATGCGCTTCTCGCATTAAATTCCAAAGTCATCCTTCTGGGTGACTTTAACGCCAGACATAGTACCTGGGGCGGCCTAGGAGCTAATAGAAACGGTAATAAAATTGCCAATCTTGTAGCGACAAGGCGGGGCGTGGAAATCTGCGCACCGAATAGCCCGACGCATTTCCCGGAAGTACGTAACAGGAACCCCGGTGTTATTGATTTTGTGATCGTGAAAGGCGTTGAGTGTGTGGTTCCCCGCTCAATCGCCACACTGGATTCCGATCACTTTCCAGTAACATGCGTTGTGGCGTCCCTTGAAGCGAAACGCCAAAATAAATTTCGAACTTCGCGTGACACAAACTGGGCAGGTTTCTCAGCTCAGCTGAACTCTCAGCTAGAGGAGAAACCAGTAAATACGGAGGCCGAAATCGACGAAGCAGTGAATTACTTCACTGCGACGCTGAAATCGGCCTTCAAGAAAAACTCCACTGTCACGCGAGTAGAGAATTCTCGCCCTGGGCTCTCAGACGAGCAAAGAAGGATTTTAAGAGAACTGCGTAGAACTGTCAAAGTTCATCGCCGCTATGGCGATCCCGTTGACGGAGAGCGGGCGCGCAGTTTAAGCAGAGAATTCCGTTCATCTCTACGGGACGAGAGAGCTGCTAAATGGTCTGAAACAATTTCTAAATGCAACCTTCACGAGAGGCACCTTTGGGATCTTTCTCGCGCGCTAGGCCGCAAACCAGGAGTAAATAGCCCGCTTCGGAGCAACGCCGGGACGGGGGCACCCGGCGCTCCACCACCTCGGCCCGTTTACGTGTGGGACGACGCGGCAAAAAGCGAAATCTTCGCGAATTCGCTCGCGCAGCAGTTCCGCGCGTTTGAAACGGGCGCCGCTGCGCTGCCATTGGCCGCCACTGTAACAGGTGGCCGGCCAATCGCGCCAGTGGTCAGCTGCAACAGCATTGGCCCGCTGTTCCCTCTCTCCTCGGCCCGCCGAGTG
The DNA here is from genome assembly GCA_011170035.1 of Teleogryllus occipitalis. Taxonomy (NCBI): domain Eukaryota; kingdom Metazoa; phylum Arthropoda; class Insecta; order Orthoptera; family Gryllidae; genus Teleogryllus; species Teleogryllus occipitalis. The sequence goes on from BLKR01002392.1 coordinate 77,956, forward strand.
ACGAAGAGGGAGCTGGAGAGCGCACTCCGCGTCAATCCAGCCAAGTCCGCTGGACCAGATGGATGTACCGGCGGCCAGCTGCGTGCTCTGGGCGGGCGCGGAGTCGAGTTTCTACTCGAGCTCCTGAATGCGTGCCTGGCGTGCGGTTATTTTCCCGAAAGCGTGGAGGGTTGCGACCATTGCGCTTTTACCAAAACCTGGCAAAAATAAATTAATTCCTAGCAGCTATAGACCAATCATTCTACTCTCTGTCCTAGGGAAGACGTTTGAGCGATTGATTCTGGTGCGTTTGCAACAGGAAATACGCCGCCTCAACCTTCTCAGAGATGAACAATTTGGCTTCCGAGATGGTCACAGCTCCGCGCAGCAACTTACGCGGCTTTGCACGGAGATCGGCCTCGCCCTCGAGAGACGGCAGAACTTGCCAGCGGTCTTTCTCGACATGCGATCGGTCTTCGATTCTGTGTGGCATGCGGGTTTACTCGCGTGCTTCGCGGAGTCGGGGATGAGCGATTGCTATGTGAGATTGATCGCGAGTTTTCTCTCCGACAGGCAGTTCAAAGTGCGCGTCAATAATGTATATTCGTCCCTCAGACGAGCCGAAGCGGGAGTGCCTCAGGGGAGTGTTCTCTCTCCTACTCTCTTCGGCTTATACGTAAATGATGCGCCGCTACCTGCTGAATCAAAATCAGGCATTCAACGCTGCGGGCTCCTGATGTTCGCGGATGATTTTGCATATTATGCAAAATCGGCGAATGTCAGGCAGTCAGTAAAATACTTAAGCGACTGTCTCGCCGCCTTCCCTGAATGGCTAAGTCGGAAACGACTCGCTCTCAACCTCGATAAATGCGTCGCCGTCATCTTCACTCGTAAGAGGGCCGACCCCGATGAAACGGTGAGCTTGGGCGGCGCGCAGTTACCGTGGCAGAGCGAAGCGAGACATCTGGGCGTGATGCTTGACAGCGGTCTCCGCTGGCATGCGCACGCTCGATATCTCGCGGCCAAAATTCAAAACCGCACTCTTCTTCTGAAACCTCTTCTCCGTTTCCCTGATCTTTCTCTTCGTCTTAAGCGGCGCTTATTCACCGCATGCGTGCGCCCCTTGTGGGCGTACGCGTGCGAGGTATTCGCCGCCGCTCCACCTTTCACTCTGCGACCCATTCGGGTCGCAGAAAACAGGGCGGCGCGCCTCGCGGCGCGCCCACACCTCCCTAACTTGCCCCCCGACCGCACTCCCCGCAACAAAGACGTATTCGGAGTTCTGGGCGTGCGCCATCAGTTCCCGGCGGAGCTGCAGCGGCGGGCGGAGACGGCGCTTACAAGAGCGCTGCGGCCGTCCGCTCCGCGCATCCTGCGCGAGGCCGGCGTAGCGGCGAACAGCGGCGTGCACAGGGCCTTCCACAGAAGAAAGGGCCCAAAGCACGTCGCCTTCACCTTCCGCGCACTTCCCCCGCACAAGTTCTCTGAACTGTGCGACGCGGGGGAGCAGACAGTGCGTGGGAGGCGGTCGCCGCTTCATGAAGCCGGAAACCGCGTAGGAAGCGTATCCCGCCCACGCAAAACGCTTTTGCTTTCGCAATCTCCGCCGCCCATCGCGCCTCGCAGAGCGCTTGCGTCAGCGAAGGAAGTTGACCAATACAAAGAGCAAAAATAAAAAGAGCAAAATATTGAGTCGACTCTCCCGAGCGCGCTTGCCACTGCGAATGTCGCTCACGCCGCCACCCTGCGTGTAAAGCAGAGGCCGCACACCGCCGGGACGGCGAAAGCCGCTCCGCGGCCCACTACGTTCCTCTACGGGATGCTCCGTCCGCCCAAGCCACGCCGCAAAATCTTCACGATTCCGCTCCAGGACACCACCACGTCGGAAGCCTACAAAACATCGCCGATCATCGGAGGTAAGGCCGGCCAGCGGAAACGCGTAGAAGCGGTTTCTTTTAGAACTGCCCCTTCTTCAGCCCCCGCAACCAACTGTTACTAAATTAATGCTGTGCCAGACGGTGACCCGCCTATCCCCGGCACCATGGCAGACGAAATAAAAGACAAAACCGCTGAAACTTCAGCACAAGACCCCGACCAAGAAAAACAAAACAACTCAGCAACAAACGAAAAACCAACCCAAATCAACAACGAACTTACCAATGACCTGGCGACGCAAGGAGTACCCACTTGCTCCAAAAACAAAGACAAAAAAGCAAAAACCGTAGACGAAGACGGCTTCACCACCGTCGGTTCTTTTTTCCGCCCCAAGCCGACTCCAGAAGCAGCGCCCGTAAAAACTTCTAACCGTTTTACGGGCTTGCTAGTAGAACAGGCAATCAACCAGGCAATCGAAAAGGCAACAGACCAAACCAAACAACCTAATGAATTACCAGCAACAATCCCAACAACTCACGAAACTGACAATGCACAAACGACAACCACACAGAGACAGACGCAGATGAATCGGTCAAAACAAGGCAGTATCGGCGCATTTTTCGTTGACAAAACTTCGATCAAAAACCCAATCGAATTCTTGCAATTCGTGAAAGAGAAAACCGCCAAACCAATCAGAGCACAACTGACAAGAACCGAACTAATCATTAGACCTAGCTCAATAGACCAGAAAATCAGGCAATTACTACACGACGCTAGAGCAGAAGCTGACTGCGCCTACCACTACCACAGAGCCACAACTGAAAGACGACATAGACTAATTATACGAGGACTAGACAAAGACATGTCATGTGAAGAACTTTCTGCAGAAATCCAAAGCAAAAACATCACTGTACACCACCTCGGCGAATTAACACGAAAGACAGGCGACAAACTAGAGCCGTTAGGAATCTATTCTATAGAAATAAACCACGACCAGATAACAGAACTCCGGGCCATCCGCTACCTAATGCAACTCCGCATTCAAATAGAAGAACCACACAAGGACAGAACTCCTCAATGCACGCAATGCCTGCTCTGGGGCCACTCCAAAAACGGCTGCGGCCGCCCCTCGCGCTGCATGGGATGCGCCGGGCATCATGCCACCTCAGCCTGCACCGCGGACAAGACCAACTCAAAACCCAAATGCGCAAACTGTGACGGAGAGTACCCAGCGAACTACAGAGGCTGCATCGCTTATCTGCAAATACTGGAACACAGACAAACTCAACTTCAAAAAGCCAAAGACTTGAAAGACCAACGCGCAGCAGCAGCTCTCAAGCAAAACCTGACTGCAAATAACAGGAATTTTCCGGTTCTACAAAACGCCGCAGCCCACGCTAGCAACTTCGCCTGGTGTGGGCAACCCACCCAACAGGAACGTACCACGGACAACCCACCGACAGGCGCTTTCTCTGACATTAAAGAACTCTTCGGACTACTTAAAGAACTCAACCTACCAAAACTAATAAAAGGACTTAAGACCGCAGCCGATATAATGAAAGGACCAGAAGACACCCTCACAAAAATTTTAAACGCAATCCAAGCTGTTGCAGACATTTTCTAAATGACAAACGTGACAGACTATATAACATCGCTTCCTGGAACGCACAAGGCACAATTACTCGGACTAAACGTGACATCGAACAATTCTGCAACGACTTTAACATAGCAATACTACTAATACAGGAGACATTTCTCAAACCCAATAAAATCTTCTCTCTCCGAGGCTATCAGATTTACCGCGACGACCGACCGACAGAGCAACAAGGGGGCGGCACTGCCATCGCAATACGGAAAAACCTGCCACACACGACTGCCCACACCACAACTTCAGACAATCGAAGCAACAATAGTCGAACTTGGCACTGCAACAGGACCAGTACTTTTCATATCGACCTACAAAAGCCTCAAGAAACAATTACTTTCAGCAGACCTGACCACTCTACTCTCTCAAGGACAGACAACTGTACTCGCCGGCGACCTAAACGCAAAACGACTAGAATGGGGCTGCAGACGTAACACGCCAGCCGGCGATACATTACTGAACTTCATTGACTCCGCACCGACAATCTCTATCCAACCACCATCCGGCCCCACACACCTCATCAACGACATTCCCCATGACATCCTTGATCTTGTCATCCACTCCTCCTCTCACACCTACAGTTCCAAAACCACTATTCGAACTAGAATACGATAATCTCCCTATTCTTTTCGCACTATACCTCGGCGCCTACCCCCACGCAACCCACAATACACCCCAACTAACCACAAACTGGCGCGACTACCGCGACAGATTAGCCCACAAACTCCACAACTCCCAGCATCCCTTAACCACAACAAAAGAGATCGACAGAGCACTAGACCGATTTAATCACAAACTACGCTACTCCTTCAACAAATTCACCGACAGACAACAAAAAACAAATAGCGACACCCTCCCGACCGAAATACTTATCAAAATTCAAGAAAGACGACGAGCTCGAAGACGCTACTACGCCACTCGCGACCCAAATGACAAAACACTATTTCAACGAACGAGACGAACAGTTACCAGACTATTAAGAGAATTCAGAACCGACAAATGGGACAAATTTATCGCAAACGCCGACATAAAAGACCGCCGCGACATATGGAAAGTACAAAAGACATTCTGAACTGCCAACACCCCAGTGACCGCCCTCCGAGACCCCATAACCAGAACAGAAACTTACGACCCAGCCAGAAAAGCAGAAATTTTTGCCAAAACAATCCACAAAAAATTCACACCAACTCCAACAATCAGCTACATTTACGAAAACGGACACTACGTACCGGCAAACGAAACTCTACCTCTCGAACTAAAAGACGCAACTACGGTAAATCTCGATAGCCCCGAAACTTTTAACGACATTACAGAAGACGAACTAAAAGACGAAATCAAAAACCTAAACGCCAAAAAAGCAAGCGGACCCGACCGAATTAACGCCGAAATGCTCAAGCACCTACCACGCAGCGCCATCAAAGCTCTTAAACAGATACTGAACGCAAGCCTCCACCTATGCTATTTTCCGACAGCGTAGAAGCACGCCACGGTGATTCTCCTAAGCAAACCAGGCAAAAATCATTGAGATCCGGACAATTACAGGCCCATTAGCTTACTATCGCAAACATCCAAAATATTCGAACGACTTTTACTACCTAAAACACAATCCCACCTAGACGCAACCTCTCAAAACCGAATCACTCAGTTCGGTTTCAAAAAAGGTCGTTCATCAGCATTACAAGTTTTCCGTCTTGCCATGGAAGTAACTTCCACCATAGCACTCTCTCGAACACTCCCCGCAATTTTCTTCGACCTTCCTGCCGCTTTCGACAAAGTAAATCACCGCCTACTACTAGCAAAACTGCAAAAACTCCTCCCACATTACCTTTACCTTCTTCTAACCAGCTACCTAACAAACAGAACATTTCAAATCCGTCACCTGTCACAACTCTCCTCTCCGCGCAACATTCTCGCCGGAGTCCCACAAGGAGCAGTACTCTCTCCGCAACTCTTCACTCTCTTCCTTTACGACCTTCCAACATTTCCAAACGTAACAGAATACCTCTACGCCGACGACATAGCTTTCACTGCTAAAGCAAAGACGCGCCCGCAAGCTATAAGACGACTACAAACAGCCGCAAACGGACTCACAACGTGGTGTAAACTAAACGGGCTCACCCTAAACGCAAATAAATGCCAAGCCATCACATTCACGTGGATCCGGAAAGAAAAGCCCCTCCCGATAGAAATAAACGGATCAAGAATACCGTGGCGTGCCCACATAACCTACCTCGGCGGAATCCTCGACGAAAAACTCACCTGGACGAAACAATGCGAGCACGCAGCGAAGCAGATGGGCAGCAGAATCGCGCGCCTCGCACCTCTACTACGAACGAAGACGCTACGCGACAAGACCAAGAAGATACTATACTGCGCCTGTATTCGAAGTGCCGGAACCTACGGATGCATCGCATGGGCCACAGCAGCAAGAACTTTAATAAATCGCCTCGAGCTTGCCGAAAACCGATTCATTCGCATCGCCTACCGACCAGAAACCGAGGCCCCCTACTGCACAATACGAGACAAACACAAATTGACGAACATATATATATATATATATATATATATATATATATATATATATATATATATATATATATATATATATATATGTTCAACCAAGCCATAAAAGAAATAGAAAAAGCCTTCACAGACTCCACGCTAGACCCCCTTTTCAACAAATATCGACAATACTACTGCAAAAAATCCCCCACCAGCTATAAACATCTGCCAACAGACCTACGCTTTCTACGTCCCCCATAAATAATTAAAGAAACCATAGCCCAGCGGAGTAGCCGCGCCTGTAATAAAAACTGTCTCCACACCTTTCTCTTCAACTTACCTTCTATAAAATAAAAATCTCTCTCCGCTCTCTTTAATCAAAGAAACCGCTCTGCGCATTACGCTGAAACAGCGCCTGCCGCCCAGCGGCGACGCAACCCAACTAACACATCCACCACAAGAATGAGAATGTACAATGGGGAGAAGAAAAATGACTTGTGAAGGAAAGGAATACTTGAGAGCCCTCTCTGTATCCCCTCGTCAGGACGTGGACCAACCCACCTCGACGGGTTTATATGCTGAGTTACCAAAAAACGCGAAGAGGTCGATACAGCTTTATCACAACACACGCAATATAACACGCTTCCATCCGCCTCAAACGTCTCTCTTGAAAAGTCGCGCACGTAGTCTCACAAGATCTACCGTCTTCGCAGCGACTTTCGGTATCTTTACTGTCGAACGCTTTAAAGTGGACTGACACGGAAGACAGAAGAGCTGAACTAGTAATGGAGGGAAGGGACTGACGATGACAACACAGATTGAAGTATTGGAGCGGACGCAGGGGCAGAGATCTCGTAATGATTCAACACGACCAGAGACCGCAGTACGTGGAATGCACCCCAAACGGATGAATTCTCACACTTACCGACAGGCAAAGACGCCTTGAGATCACGCTCATAGCCTCAGCCACAGCCAAACCTTATCGCCATTCAAACTCAGGCGTTGCAAACATTATGCAGATTCTGCTCCGCGCAGCGGTAGGAGAAGGTAATGTCTCGTGCTCCGCTCGCCGTTAACGCAAGCCGCCGGGTTATCAGAGCCACACCCCAGCGGACCGACGGCACAGATCTGGGATCACAGATCATAACTATGGCCGCAGAAGCCTACGATATCATTTAACACGCCTCTACGGGGAAGATACATACAAAACCTGTAAAGAATTTGGTAAATTACGTGACAAATGGAGTCGCAATCTCTGCCACCTTGCGTTTCTCCTGCGCTGCAGGGATGAAGACGTCCTCCCGGCTTTCCTGAAGGTAAACCACCATATTAAGACACGACGAGCAGAGCGCATTTTACGCTCATCTGATTTTGTGCTCCTCCGTGAGAGGATAAGACAAACCAGATCCGAACTCGTCCACATGGAGAAGAGACTGTTTCACCTACACCTGGAATTGGCAGCAAAAAAATTAAACAAAACGGACTGGACTACTTTGGAAAATGCAACCGCGGGGCACGCTTCCATGGGGCACGAAGCCTTCAAGACCAGGCAACTAAAGAAATTCAAAGCTCTCAAGGACAAACAACATCCGCAGGCGGTGCAGCACCAAACAAAAGTCGTAGTAAATCTCACCGACGAAGAATTTGGAGAAAGCGCCTTGTCCGTACTCGCCAAAGGCCTGAACTTCGCCACCGTACCTACACGGCGCCATTACCGCTCTACCTAATGAGGATGCTGACCTCATCAGGAGAGAAGCTGCCCGCATTCTAACGCGGGCTAAGCCCCCTCGGAGCGACCTATCCCGAGAAGAACGGTTTGCCGTGCGCGCCTTACGTCAACGCAAAAATATAGTGATTCTTCCAGCTGACAAAGGCAACGCGACTGTCATCATGCGTCAGGAAGAATACCACAACAAAGTGGAAATACTTCTCGAGGACGAGGCCTACACATCTCTTTGGCAGAACCCCTTACGAAAACTTAGGGGAGAAGTCGCTGCCAGGGTCAACAATTCATCCAGCATTGAGCCTGAAATAAAACCAAAGCTAAAACGGGGCAACGCGCTACACCACGCTTCTACGGCCTGCCCAAAGTTCACAAGCCAGAAGTTCCTCTACGGCCCATTGTGAGTGCTGTAAATTCACCTACACATCCACTGGCCCGATATATCGCAGAGAAGCTCCGCCTGCTGACAGATGACAGCGCGTCGGATGTCCGGAATTCCTGTCATTTCATCGAGTTGCTAAAACAGAGGCGCCTGGGGAGCTCAGACATCCTCGTCAGCTTCGATGTTACGTCGCTTTTCACCATGGTCCCGGTCGAAGAGGCAGCAGATATAATCAGAAGAAAATTGGAGGCACGGGGGCTTCCTACAGAGTGGGCCGATCTCGCGCAATTTTGCCTGGCGTCTACCTTCTTCCTACCTTTCGGGGGAAGTTTTACGCCCAGGTGGAGGGCGCGGCTATGGGTTCACCCCTGTCACCGATTGCCGCCAATCTCTTCATGAAGGCTTTTGAAACCGAGGTTCTGGATAACGCCCGCCTCAAACCTACAATGTGGGTGAGGTACGTCGACGACACCTTCGTGATATGGCCTCACGGACGTGACTCCCTACAGGAATTCCTGGACCACATAAATAGCGCTCACCCCAAAATACAATTCACGATGGAGACAGAAGAATGGCCAGCTACCTTTCCCGGACGTCTTGGTTAGAAGAAGAAACGACGGCACCTTGGGGCACGCGGTTTACAGAAAACCCACCCACACGAACCGCTATCTTCATGCCAATTCCCACCACCACCCAGCGACGAAGAATGGCATCTTTAAAAAACCTGGCCATCCGCGCAACCAGAATCTGCGACCAAGACAGTCTCCCCGCTGAACGCGAAGTTCTGAAAGCGACCTTCACCGCAAATGGGTATAGCAAATCCACCACCAACAGGGCCCTGAAAGAACCCCAAGACCCGCCTACACCAAGGGACCCCCACGACACCGAAAACACGAGAATTGTCACACTACCATACATACAAGGCCTCACGGACAGGATAGGAAAACTCTTGAGGTTCAAGATCAAGACTGTTTTCAAAGCACACTAGTAACTCGGCCAAACATTAATGCGCTTCAAAGACCAGCTTCCACCGCTCCAAGCCGCCGGAGTATACTCCATCCCATGCAGCTGCGGTCACACTTACATCGGGGAGACAGGAAGAACCATAGAGGAGAGACTACGCGAACACATTCGAGACTTCAAATTTAAGAAGGTACACCTCTCCACGCATGGGAAACATGACTTCCCTTTCGATAAGACCGAGGTGCTCGCGAGAGAGGATAGGTGGTGGCCAAGGCGGATAAAGGAAGCTTTAGAAATCGCAAAACATCCCCTGAACATCAACGGGGACGCGGGATTACGTCTCCACGATGCGTGGATTGCACCTTTGCGGAGTGCGCGGTCGCGGGATGCCGCCCGCCCGGACCGCACCACGCCGTCCGATCCCTGAGCTTCCCGGACCACCCCATGCTGTCCGACCACACCGCTCCCGTCCGTCCGCTTTCCCCCCGCCTCCTTTCACCTAGTCGCTCCCCTATTGGCCTACACCTCGGCCTATCACAGCCTGCCCCATCCTCTATATAAACCTCCTCTCATTCGTAATTGCGTGGGCTCTCGCCGCTGTTTGTGTTGGACCGCCCGCCGTTTCTCCGCCGGCCAAGCGCCCTTGCCAGCGCGAGGCCGCCTCCCCGGAGCCCGCAGAAATGGAAACCAGTGAGCCGCAAAGCTCGCCCGAGCAGCAACGCTCATCCGGCCCAAACAACACGCCCAATAAGGGCCATAAAAAGAGAAGGCGCCGGCGCAAGGGCCAAACGACGGGCGGGCCTACCCAGGCCCCCGCCGCGCCGCAATCCCAACACGACACCCAACAACCCGCCGGTCTGGTAAGTGCGCCCACGGACCCCGAGCATCGTCAGCCTCCCTCTGTTCCCCTCCCTGTAGGCGACGAACAGTCTGACGGCTGGCAACTCGTCTCCGGAAGCCGGCGCGGTCGGCCCGCAGCGGAGAATTCAGCGGCGCGATCCTCCGCGCAGGATCCGCCCGCGGAAGCCCTCCGGCCGGCCGCTTCACGGCCGCCGAAACGACCTTTCAGAATCCGACTTAAAATCGGTTCTGATAAGGTCTTAGAGCACGGCAGGCAACTTGGGCCTTTAACCCGTTTTTTCCCGGTGTTCCCAAATGGGAACAGACTGTAATCGAATGCTTTCTCTATAATATTTTGCTTCCGGGTGATTGTTGGCCTATCTGACCTTTATCTAACAGTAGCTGAAACTTATCGGTATCCGTTGGATTGTTAGTTGCAACTGAATGTTCATTTGCGCGAGAAGTATTGGTGCATATAGTTCGCAGTATTTTTTTCTGCACACATGATTTCGAGATCGTAAGTATAAAAGATTTGCATAACTTTATATTTTAACAATAATGTTTTTAATATGTTTGGTAAATATGAATAATACTATTTGAGAAGTATGAAAAATTATTTACGTTTTATTACAAAGTTATTAGCATTTTATTTTCGTTGTTCCCTTTTGGGAACACCAGGATCATAGAGCTCTTTGTGTAGTACCGTCCCGTACTGCGAGAATTTTTTTTACTATGGTACAATATTCGAATTTTTATAGGAGGCTAACGGCGGAAGAAGTCCTTTCTTTACTGGACGAAGAAGAGTTTTCAGAGGCAGATGTGTATTTATTTCCACCAGATGACGGAGCAGATACTGAAGGGGACAGTGGTGATGAAGAAGGTACAACTGCTAATAATCTTTCAGGTAGACAGTTGCAAGCTAATGCAGAAGCGCGAATCCAGACAATGAGTGGTACAAGGTACATTGGAAGTGATGATCTAGAAGATAATGATATTGAAATACCGATTGCAGACAGTGTTTTTCCCTCAAATTCAGACAATAGAAATGCAGAATCTAAGAAAAGTATGAATCAAAAGTGGAAGAAGGAAGATATAAATCCTACTTTTGAACCCTTTCCAGAATTACAGTTCAATGATATACCGTCAGATCCAGTGCAATGTTTTGAATTATTTTTTGATGACACTGTTATGAAATTTCTTTGTGACATGTTTTCCCTTTATGCATCACAGAAAGGTGACCACTCTTTTGAAACCAGTTGTGAGGAGCTCAAATGTTATATTGGAATTCTGATTCTTTCGGGTTATTTGACTGTTCCAAGATGGAGAATGTTATGGGAGACAGACAGTGAGACGTACAATACCTATGTTAGTAACGCTATGAGGAGAAATAGATTTGAAATTCTAAAAAAGTATTCTCATTGCGCTGATAATTCTAATCTTGATAAAGGAGATAAATTCTCTAAATTAACACCTCTGATTACTTTTTTGAATGAAAGGTTTCTGAACCACGCGCACTTGATAGAAACATTATCAATTGATGAAAGTATGGTTCCGTACTATGGCAAGCATGGAGCAAAGCAGTTCTTGAAGGGAAAGCCAATAAGGTTTGGCTACAAGATGTGGTGCATCTGTGAGCCCTTAGGTTATCTGCTGCAATTCTACCCATACGGAGGAAAAGACAAGGACAGGCCGCGGAACGTCAGTTTGGGTGAGCATGTCGTCCTCAAATTGATTGACAAGCTACCAAAAGCTCCATACAAAATATACGCAGACAGATTTCTTTCGTCTCTTCCGCTGGCTGCCAAACTGAAAGAAATGGGCATTGGTTATACTGGTACAATAATGTCTAACAGAATAGGAAAATGCCCCTTGGCACAAAACAAAAGTATTGAGAAACAAAAACGGGGTGCAATTGACTACAGTTCAGAAATAAATTCAGGATGTGCTGTAGTAGTGTGGAATGACAATCGTCCAGTCCATGTGGTAAGCAACTGTGACATTATATTTCCGATTACTGAAGCAAGTAGGTGGTCTCAAAAGGAAAAGAAAAAAATTATTGTACCTCAGCCTCATGTAATTTCTTGCTATAACAAATATATGGGCGGAGTCGATCGAATGGACGAGAATATTTCTAATTACAGAGTATCCATTCGATCAAAAAAATGGTGGTGGCCAATATTTGTATTCTGTATAGATACGTCTGTGCAGAATGCTTGGCAACTTTACAGAAAAGGAAAAAACAATCCAGTTTTGGACAGCTTGGCGTTTAGAAGACACATAACTCAAACTTACTTGCAGAAATATGCTGTACCTCCGTCATCGGGCGGTCGGCCTAAAACTTCAAAACCTCTACTAAAAAGAACCATATCAACAGTGAGATTTGACTTGAAGGATCACTGGTTGGTGGATGCAGCAAAACAAAACAGATGTGCCATTTGCAAAAAAAATTCCAGAAAATCGTGCGAAAAATGCAAAGTAAACTTACATGGGCATTGTTTCAAAGAATATCATACCAAATAAAACATTTCACATCAAAAACATTTGCTTCACTTGTGTTCTTCATTGTGTAATTATTTCTAAAAAAAAAATGTATTTCAGGTTTGATTTTATTTTTTTGTTTCTGATATTATATGTTATAAATAAAATATTTCGAATAATTGTGAAAAAACTTAAATATTCCTGAAACATTTACCTAAAACAAATGACATTTGCGGCAATTTCGAAAATCTTTAGTGTCCTGGTGAACACAAACGAGAAAATTGTATACGACCCCATTCGCTCCTGGTGTTCCCATTTGGGAACAAGGCATTTTACCGAAATGGTGTGAGGTATTCGAACAATATATTTTTTTCCATCATTACTGAAGCTACATCAACATTTTAAAACATATATTTGGTCAAAATATTCAAAATAAAAAACTCGGGCAAAAACGGGTTAACAGCGTACAAGGCGACCATTTCGAAGGTCACCAGCCGTCGCCAGCGCACTGTGTACGAGGTACATACCTATGACCGTGCGGCGTACACAGAGGCGGAGCGCTATTGCCGCAGCGCGAAATTTTTTTTGTTCTCGCATCCGCCACCGCCAGAAAACTCTGACAAGTACCTCAGAGTTTTTCTTAGAGGGCTCCCGCAGGTCTACAACGCGGAGGATGTCGAAAAACAGCTTAAAGAGCTGGGCTCCACTCCTACCGCTGTAAAGCAGATTTCTCTGCTTAAAGAATCTCCTGTCCCCAGTAGCCGGGATTCTGGTGTAGCAGGAGGTGCATCAGGCACCGAAACTCGGCGCGTGCAAGTTCCCACGGGAACTTTCGCGGTCACCTTCCGTGACAACGCCGAGACTCGGAAAGTTTACCAATTGCGGCAACTGGAATCATTCGCGATCGTGGTCGAACGCGAAAAGTGGGCGCGACCACGTTTCTGCAATAGATGCTGCCGCTGAGGCCACATCGCTCGCAACTCCGAGTATGATGTGCGCTGTCGGCTCTGCACGGGCGAGGATCACCCGGAAGGAGACGATAAGCGCGGCACGAAGCATTGTCCGCGCTTAGGAAAATTAGATCAGAAACCAACTTGCTGCAATTGTAAGCAGAGGCACGCTGCATCCTTCACAGGTTGCAGCCATTGCACGTTGCCCAAGCGTCCTTCAGACGCGCGTGCAATTGCAGGGACTGAGGGATCCTCGTCGGGAGCATCTAATTTCATTAGAAACCCGGCGCCTCAGACGGCAGTTAACGGCGGGCCGGCCTGGAACGAGATCGCGGGGCGCCTCGGCGCACCGCGCACCTCGGGGGCCAATGCGACGCACTCAGGGGCGGCCGGAGCGCGGCCCACTGCACCCGTAACTGCCGCACAAGCAATTTCTAGGAGCCAGTTCCAAGAATTGTTCACTCTTTTCTTACAGTCATTGCCTCACAATGACTAACTCCATCCACGTAGGTCTAAATTCGGCACCTCTCCGCGCTTGTACTTGGAACGCGCGAAGTGCTATTTTCAAAGCCCAGCAAATTGAAAGTTTCGTAAATGAATTTCAATTAGATATTTTGGCTTTACAAGAAACGTGGCTTAGTGGTGAACACGAATTCAAACTCCGGGGATTCGCTGTTTATCGCCGAGATCGCGTTGGCAGGCCAGGTGGCGGCGTAGCGCTTGCTCTACGTCGCGAATTACCGTAGCTCGAAGCCCAAATCCCTGCTATTGCTCTGGCGTCTCTAGACGCGTTCGGGGCGTACTTCTGGGTAGGGAGCGGCCGACTTTTAGTCGTGTCCGTCTACTGCCCAGACCAAACCTTAGATCCGGTTGGAATTGATGCGCTTCTTGCATTAAATTCCAAAGTCATCCTCCTGGGTGACTTTAACGCCAGACATAGTACCTGGGGCGGCCTCGGAGCTAACAGAAACGGTAGTAAAATTGCCAATCTTGTAGCGACAAGGCGGGGCGTGGAAATCTGCGCACCGAATAGCCCGACGCATTTCCCGGAAGTACGTAACAGGAACCCGGGTGTTATTGATTTTGTGATCGTGAAAGGCATTGAGTGCGTGGTTCCCCGCTCAATTGCCACACTGGATTCCGATCACTTTCCAGTAACATGTGTTGTAGCGTCCCTTGTAGCTAAATGCCAAAATAGATTTCGAACCTCGCGTGACACTAACAGGGCAGGTTTCTCAGCTCAGCTGAACTCTCAGCTAGAGGAGAAACCAGTAAATACGGAGGCCGAAATCGACGAAGCAGTGAATCACTTTACTGTAACGTTGAAATCAGCCTTCAAGCAAAACTCCACCTTCACGCGAGTAGAGAATTCTCGCCCTGAGCTCTCAGACGAGCAAAGAAGGATTTTAAGAGAACTGCGTAGAACTGTCAAAGTTCATCGCCGCTATGGCGATCCCGTTGACGGAGAGCGGGCGCGCAGTTTAAGCAGAGAATTCCGTTCATCTCTACGGGACGATAGACCTGCTAAATGGTCAGAAACCATTTCTACATGTAACCTTCACGAGAGGCAACTTTGGGATCTTTCTCGTGCGCTGGGCCGCAAACCGGGAGTAAATAGCCCGCTTCAGAGCAACGCCGGGACGGGGGCACCCGGCGCTCCACCACCTCGGCCCGTTCACGTGTGGAACGACGCGGCAAAAAGCGAAATCTTCGCGAACTCGCTTGCGCTGCAGTTCCGCGCGTTTGAAACGGGCGCCGCTGCGCTGCCATTGGCCGCCACTGTAACAGGTGGTCAGCCAATGGCGCCGGCGGTCAGCTGCAACACCATTGAACCGCTGTTCCTTCTCACCTCGGCCCGCCGAGTGACAAAGAGGGAGCTGGAGAGCGCGCTCCGGCGCATCAATCCAGCCAAGTCACCTGGACCAGACGGGTGTACTGGCGGCCAGCTGCGTGCTCTGGGCGGGCGCGGAGTCGAGTTTCTGCTCGAGCTCCTGAATGCGTGCCTGGCGAACGGTTATTTCCCGAAAGCGTGGAGGATTGCGACCATCGCACTTCTACCAAAATCTGGCAAAAATAAATTAATTCCAAGCAGCTATAGACCAATCATTCTACTCTCTGTCCTAGGGAAGACGTTTGAGCGATTGATTCTGGTGCGTTTGGAACAGGAAATACGTCGCCTCAACCTTCTCAGAGACGAACAATTTGGTTTCAGAGCTGGTCACAGCTCCGCGCAGCAGCTCACGCGGGTTTGCACGGAGATCGGCCTCGCCCTCGAGAGACGGCAGAACTTGCCAGCGGTCTTTCTCGACATGCGATCGGCCTTCGATTCTGTGTGGCACGCGGGTTTACTCACGTGCCTCGCGGAGTCGGGGATGAGCGATTGCTATGTGAGATTGATCGCGAGTTTTCTCACTGACAGGCAGTTCAAAGTGCGCGTCAACAACGTATATTCGTCCCTCAGACGAGCCGAGGCGGGCGTGCCTCAGGGGAGCGTTCTCTCTCCTACTCTCTTCGGCTTATACGTCAATGATGCGCCGCTACATGCTGAAACAAAAACTGGTATTCAACGCTGCGGGCTCCTGATGTTCGCGGATGATTTTGCATATTATGCGAAATCGGCGAATGTCAGGCAGTCAGTCAAGTACCTAAATGACTGTCTCGCCGCCTTCCTTGAATGGCTAAGTCGGAAACGACTCGCTCTCAACCTCGATAAATGCGTCGCCGTCATCTTCACTCGTAAGAGGGCCGACCCCGATGAAACGGTGAGCTTGGGCGGCGCGCAGTTACCGTGGCGGAGCGAAGCGAGATATCTGGGCGTGTTGCTTGACAGCGGTCTCCGCTGGCATGCGCACGCTCGATATCTCGCGGCCAAAATTAAAATTAGAACTCTTCTCCTGAAACCCCTTCTCTGTTCCCCCAATCTTTCTCTTCACCTTAAGCGGCGCTTATTCACCGCATGCGTGCGCCCCTTGTGGGCGTACGCGTGCGAGGTATTCGCCGCCGCTCCACCTTCCACTCTGCGTCCCATTCGGGTCGCAGAAAACAGAGCGGCGCGCCTCGCGGCGCGCCCGCATATTTCAAATGTACCCCCTGACCGCACTCCCCGAAACGCTGACGTGTTCGGAGTTCTGGGCGTGCGCCATCAGTTCCCGGCGGAGCTTCAGCGGCGGGCGGAGGCGGCGCCCGAGAGGGCGCTGAGGCCGTCCGCTCCGCGCATCCTGCGCGAGACCGGCGTAGCGGCGAATAGCGGCGTGCACAGGGCCTTCCACAGAAGAAAGGGCCCAAAGCACGTCGCCTTCACCTTTCGCGCACTTCCCCCGCACAAGTTCTCTGAACTGTGCGACGCGGGGGAGCAGCTAGTGCGTGGGAGGCGGTCGCCGCTCACTGAGGCCGGAAACCGCGTGGGAGGCGCGGAAACGCGCCCCGCCGGGCCTGGGCCGCCTGGAGGCGACGAAGACGTCGCGGCGCCACGGACGCTTGAGACAAGTCGGCGCCGTGGCGATTAAAAAAGTTGTATAGTGTACATAGTGACAGTGAAGTGAAGTGTGGTATGAATGTGCGAGTGAATGGATTTGTAAATATAGTATAAGTACGACTAAGTGAGTGAATGATTAAAAATAGAAGAAAATAAGAACAATGAACAATTCCAAGAACTTATCACTTTAACAATATTTTTATTTTTAAAACAAATAGCCCAAAGAGGCCATGTATAGTTTTAGTTAGGTTAAGATTAGTTTTAATTAGTATTTTTAAGTTATCGCCCTCCCGCAGCTCCAAAAACCTAATCGGTTGGAGCTTATTGTATCCCTAATAAATGAATAAATTCCCGCCTTGCCAGGGCTACTTGCGAGGGGGGGGGGAATTAAAAAAATAATTGCGTGGGCGTTCGAAGTTGACGCATCTCCCGCTCCCTCCGCCCCCGCACTTAGAACGCGTCGCGAGGGCGCAGCACCGCCCGCTCCCTCCGCGTTTCGCGCAGGTCCGCCGCGCCGCAGCGCCCGCCGCGCTAGCGTACGGCCTTCGCCCGCCCCTGCGCCTCTACGCTCGCTCGTGGAACCCCATTACTGCAACCAGTGCAGCTGGCCGTCGCTTGCAGAATGACATTCGAAAGAGCAAACAACAAAAAGAGCAAATATTTCTCCTTGCGTCGCCAGTCACAGTCACTATTGCCAGTAATGCGCGTATAACACCGCCACGCTGAGGACGAAACTCCAACCCCACCACACCATGGCGGCGGCGGCCGCCCGCGGACCTACTGTGCTCCATGGCAAGCCAAAGCCAATTCCGAGGAGGAAAATCTTCTCCATTCCCCTGAAGGACGGCATCTCGGCACCCGCCGACGCACCATCTTCCCCGATCTTCGAAGGTAAGGCCGGCCAGCGGAAGCGTGCAGTTGCTGTTTCTAGTAGGCTTTTCTCCATCTGCCCCCTGTTGACAAAATAAATGTAGGGCCCTCTGGCGACCCAACTATCCCCGGCGCCATGGCACCCCCTGACAAAGACCACGAAGACAAAACAAACAAAACGACAGACGAGAACAACGTAGGCGAGAGAGGAAATGCTCCACACGCACTTACGCCGATCATCATAATCGTTGAAAACGGTGGCAATGCAGCGCCCGTAAAGAACAAAAATGCCGTAGATGAGGACGGATTATTACTGCAAGTAAGTTTTTTAAGAGACGGGAAATCCCGGAACCACCCGCGGTGCCAATCACCAACAGGTTCAACAGCCTTGCGAGCGGAACCGCACCAAACGCAACTCCTTCCGATCTGAACGAAATCGCGGAACTCCCCGAGGAAATGGAAACTGAGACGCCAAAAAATTCAGAAAACAGCGCACCAAAGCCCACTGCCAATGTGCGGAGAGCGCACCAGGGCAGCATAGGCGCGTTCTTCCTCGACAAGAGCGCAATTCAAAACCCAACAGCACTCCTCCTTGAGAGATCAAGTGGAGAAGCCGCTGCGCGCCCAAATAACAAGCACGGAACTGATCATTCGCCCTAGCACGGTGAACGATCACCAAAAAATAAAAGTTTTTACAAAAGGCAAAATCAGACTCGGACGCCCTCTGCGCGTACCATTTCCATCGCGCCACTGCAGAACGTCGACACCGCCTGATGATTAGGGGCCTCGACCGCAATATTAACGATGAAATCAAAGCTGAAATAGAAAGTAACAACATAAAGGTTCACCATATCGGCTAACTAAAGAGGAAAATCGGGCCACAAAACGTCCTGCCACTTGGCATTTATCAAGTGGAAATACATTTCAGCCAAATCACCGCGATGCGAAACATAAAATACCTCTTTCAGTACCGCGTGTATATAGAAGAACCGCGCGAAAATGACAGAATCCCGCAGTGCACCTCATGCCTACTGTGGGAGCACACAAAAACCGGGTGCCACCGCCCTTCTCGCTGCATGGGATGTGCAGGTAATCACGCTACATAAGACTGTAGAGCTGACAAAGCAGAAACCAAGCCCAAATGCGCGAACTGTGAGGCGTACCCCGCCAACTTTAAAGGCTGCCCCGTTTTCCTCAATGCTGTGGAAGCCCGTAAAAACATGGTTAGGAAACTACAGGAAAGAAAAGAACTGCGCAAAGCGTCCCGCGGAGCACTGCAAAAAACAGAAAAAGAATTCCTGAACCTAAAAACCACCGCTCCGCCAGGCGCTAAGTTCCCCTGACAGACGCAACCCACCGGACAGGAAAGCACTGCGGGTGGCGGCGAGCCAGGCGCAATTTCGGAACTAGGCGAACTTATCGCGCTCATAAAAGAAATAAACTTAACCAAAGTAATTACAGGCATCAAAACCGCTCTAAATATTCTGAAAGGGGAAGGAGACATGCTTAGCAAGGTTCTCACTGCTGTGCAAGCCGTCGCTTCCTTATTCTAAATGGCTCCCTCACAAAATCGTCTCTACGAAGTAGGGTCAAAAAGTACCCGGAATTGGTTATTAAAAATTTATTAAAAATATTTATAACATTCTTACATTATTTCCCTTCAAAATACTCTCCTCCTGCATCTACACATTTATTCCACCGTTTATATAATTGTTGGAAACACTCTTGAAAGCCGTTTTTGAAAGTTCCTTCAGCCGCTCCGTCGCATTTTCAATCACCTCTGACGAATCAGCAAAACGATGTCCCTTCAATGCCATTTTTAACCTTGGAAACAGGTAGAAATCTGGTGATGCGAGATCGGGAGAATATGGAGGATGTTCCAGAGTGGTAACATTATTCTTGGCAAGGTATTGTTTCACCATTAGGGATCGATGTGCTGGGGCATTGTCGTGCAACAAACACCAGTCATTCTCTGCCCATTTTCAGGTCGTTTTCGTCGAATTGCATCTCGTAGCCGTTTTAAGATCTCTGTGTACAATTCTTTATTTACTGTTCTCCCTTCAGGAATAAATTCATAATGAATCACTCCACGGTAATCAAAGAACACCTCCAACATCACCTTACCCCGGCTTCTGTCCAAGCGAAATTTTTGTTTTCTTGGTGAAGTTTTTGACTTCCATTCAGCGGACTGCCGTTTTGTCTGAGGGTCGTAAAGAAAGCACCATGTCTCATCACCTGTAACAATTTTGCGCAGGAAGCTGTCATCTGCATCAGCCATTTCAATCAAGTCCCTGGACATGGTCACTCTCATTTCCTTTTGCTCAGGGGATAACATTTTTGGAACAATGTGCAAGCAAACACGATGCATGTTCAAGTCATTATGAAGAATGCTGTGAACACTCCCATGTGAAATACCAACTTCAGAGGCAATAGTATTGATGGTTGTTCGCCTGTCCGCACGCACAATTTGTCGAACGCGCTCAACATTGTCGTCTGTAGTGGAAGTGGAAGGCCGCCCAGTCCGAACGTCATCTTCAATTGTTGTGCGACCGTCGCGAAAACGCTTATGCCACTCGTAAACTGCTGTTTTCTTCATCGCAGAATTTCCGTATGCTTTTTTTAGCATCTCAAGAGTCTCCGAGGGTGATTTCTCCAGCAACACACAGAATTTAATATTGCCACGCTGCTCTAATGACGACATTGCACAATCCGACGAAAGAAACTACGATCTACAATATTAAACACCGAACGCACGGAACCAACTACAACTGCCTGCTAACCTCAAAAGCACATTCACTACCAGTTATGCCAACCTCACAAACAAAAATTTCCCTTTCAGCTAACAAATACTTGACTGTAAGCGACCATTCCGGGAACTTTTTGACCCTACCTCGTACAACATCGCGTCTTGGAACGCAGGGCCATGGTCTATCATGTGGTGGTGTTGCCATATTCATTAAGCAAAATATATCACATTACCAAATTCCTTCCATACAAAACTTCCCCTTTGAAAATGTACGAATCACTGTCAAGTCATTCTCCGGCGCACTGCTTATCACCTCCATTTACAAACCACCAAATGTATCCTACTTACCCAACTAAATTAATGCGTTCTCATAAAATCGACTAACGCTCGTGGTAGGCGACTTCAACGCCAAGCATACAGCTTGGGATAGATACCTCAATACTTCTACAGGCATTAGACTTCTCAACGATATTAATAATCTAGGTTTGTAAATCCCAAGTAGGCCTTTCTATCCTACTCGCTACCCATCCGTACCCAACTATCCGACATAATATATTTCGGATTATCGTTATACCTCCCAACAGCCATAGCAGTGGAAACCCACATTGCGCTACCCTCCGATCATCGCCCAATCATCTTCACACTAGGACTTTCAGCATCTTCAATTAAATCCCCTATTCCCCTTCAACCTAAACAAATTCAATTGGCACCACTTCCAAACCTTTCTAACTCAACTGCTTCCTCCAATACAAACCTTACCCACTAAAAATGAAACTGACAAAGCCATGTCTAACCATAATCCACAAAGCCATATCAATTACTAACCCGTGCTATTCTCGATACTGATTTAACCACACCCTCACCTAAAAAATTAAATACCCTTCCCCCATCCCTACAATACTCCTAATACTGATATATCACAAGAGAACCATTCGAAATCATTATCGCCATCAAACTCTTTTTCTGAAATTGTATTTAAACCGCCTAATTAAAATAGTACGGAAACTCCTTTTCCTAGTCCAAGCTCAATATTTCCACAAACGCCCATCCAAACGACCACTCACTTTGAAACCTCACAGAACGTTTACTAAGAAAACAACCATATTCCCTTCACCCTTCATCTTTCACCCTCGTCTCATCCCCAACAGATAAATCCAACACTCTAGTAGACTCTTTTGCTGTATTCTTTATTCCACACCCACCCACGAATCCAGAATTCAATCAATCAATAGAGCATAAAGTTAACAATTGCCGGCCCGGTCGTCGTGATCGCTAAGGCAGTAGTGTCGTAGTGATCTCGGACCGAAGGATCACGGGTTCGAGTCCCGCCTCGGGCATAGTTGTATTTGTGTCCTAACCATCAATTCGGCTTGCAATCGCTTGTCTCAACAAACCATCCGATCCTTAAACTTACCGAAGACATTCTCGAAGGTTTCCATTAGTTTTCCCCATACAATAACCATCTTTCTCGACATCTAAAAAGCCTTCGAGTCGGTATGGCACCACGGCTTACTATTTAAACTAGTTTAACTAAGCCCCTCACACACACAACTCCTCTAAATAATCCAAACCAAAAATATAACTTCTAAATTAAACTCAATTCTGTAGTTCTGTATCTAATGTATTCTAACCCATTGTAAAAGAGGCTGTACGCCTGAAAGCAAATAAGTTAAAAAATATTTAAAAAGTACTCCTTGGAGCAGATATATCCCTTAATAGTGATGTGTGCAATTGTACTGCTGAAAAGAACCTTAAACATGGATATTACGACCGATATTTCAGATCAAATTGTTAGGTTATTCTCATACTTTACTTCCTATTCTACAGTACAGGAAGGGAAAACAATGTTAGGGACAGGTTTTTTTTTCTCGTATGCGTCAGAGGTGTAAATGGTCGATATCCTATGGTGTCGAATTTTGGATACCAACTAAGTAGTTAATTCGATATCAACTAAGTAGTTAAGTTTCAATTTGCAACATAAGTTAATTTTAATTTGGCTGAAAATTGGAAATAATATCCCTTTACCCTCCCCTAAAACTAAATATTTTTTTAATGGACCATTACAAATATTGAGACATGAACATAATAAAATCCTTGATTCATCTATGTGACAATGAACAATCATATATTTGTAAATAGGAATAAAATAAAATAAAACTGAATAACAAAACATGAATAACAGAAAAACGTAATAAAACATATGCGTAAATAGTAATAGAATGAAAAGTGTGTGTGCAGTTTACAAAGTGACAAAACAGCGAACCTACAATACTTCCGTAGAAAGAGAAGATAAACCAACTTCGCGCGATTTCGCGCTCCGCGCCCGCTAGCCATTCAGAAAATCCCAATACATGTGCAGTTTGCTTACATGCGTCCCGGCTGCCGGCAAGGCTTTGCGAAGGGCTGGACCTCACCCCGACGCGCGGCCGGCATTCACACCCCCCATCGCCTCGCTACCCGCCACCGACCGCCAAACAAATACTGTATACCATTTTCCAGAAATCGGTACTCGCCAATACAGTAATAAAAGCATCTCGCCGACAAAGCAATGCACATCTGCAATGCGGGCGCGCCCGCGTGCCTGCCCCCGCCTCCTCTTAACAGGCATGCCAGATGCCGCGGTTGTCGTGACTTCCAATATTACAAATGGCACGCAGCGATTGCGGGCACCTCACGATCGCCGCCAATGCCACGTCACGCTCCTTCCCTGGGGCACGAAGACGCATCCAACAAATACGAAGCCGATCGCGGGCACTTCGAGCCTCACCGTCTTACATACGTTTGCAGTCAATGCCACGTGACTCTCCCCTCCACGAAATCAACGACACCCACAGATAAAAAATCCGTCAGCTTCGCTGCCACGCAACGACGACCGCGTTCAGACCGCGCCCGCGTCGGACGTGCTGTGCCGCTCGCGAGAGTAGGGATTAGGCCGTGACCTTGTAGAGTGCTCGCGCCAATCAGTGACCGCGACAGCGCTCGGGTGTCAGTGCGAGGGTTCCGCGCCGCGCTTGCTGGGCGTGTTTCTTACGTTGTCTGGGTGCAGAAGTTGAGCACGGCTCCCTCTGGTAAGATCGATGCCAACGGCCCCTGCGCACCACCCCATGCGGGGCAACCACTCCCACTCCCCCGGCAGGGACAGACATCCCCTCAATCGCCCAACCCATGACCTACCCCCCCAGAAAACAGAAAAACCCCTACCATGCCCGAACCTCCCCCCATCCCTCTCCATAACAGTTTTACGCCCATAGCCCCGACCGACCCAGACCCAATTGCACACAGCTCCTCCAAACCCCCGCAAACCCGAGTCAGAACCCCAAACCCCAGCCACCTCCACCCCCGACGCAGACCACTAAACCAAAAATTAAAGCTTTCAAAATCAACCTAAAATCAATTTTTTCGACTAATGAACTGACAGACCTCATGAAGACGACAAACAAGATGACAGTAAAATGTACAAGGACTGCCCTGCTTATTTAACCATGAACAGTAACGGCCTACCACAAGATTAGAGAAAGACAAGACCATATAAGAACCGACCCCAGACTAAAAGCCTTATGACCATTAACTACCACAACAACAGATGCACCGACGAAATCAGAGAAAAACTTGTTATTAAAGGACTACCACCTGACAATGACTTGGACTTAATCAAAGACTCTTTCAATAAACAACAAATTAAGCACATCTATCAGACATGAAAAAACGCGACGAAGACGGACAGCTCACGCCACTTGGCATCTACACCATTGAGGTACCCTGACAGGACATAACTACAATCAAGAATAAATTACAATACATCGACTACTACCGAATCAACACGCAAGACTATAAGACGATTGACTGGGTACCTCAATGCAAAAATTGCTAAAAGTGGTACCACTCAAAGAACCACTGCCGACGACCAACCGTATGTGTCTACTGTACCCAATGCCACCCAACTGAAACCTGCCCCCACTCCCAAACCCAAAACTTCATCTAAAAATGCATCAACTGTGGACAAAATCACCCAGCCTTCCACCCACCCTGCCCCTCCATCATTAAAGCCCGCGAATCCCGGAAGAACCAAATAGAAAAATCAACCCCCAACATTCAACTCCGGAACCTTCCCCCTCTCCGTCAACAATCCCAATCTCAATTCCAATTCCAATCTTATTCGTCAGCCCTCACTTCCAACCTAAATAATACCCAGAACCTAAACAACTCCCAGGCCAACCAAACACAAAACTCCTCTACCAAAGACCTAAAGGACCTGTTTTCACTCCCCCAATCCTTTAACCTGAAGGAAATTATATCCAATATAAAACCCATCCATGACATCCTACGCGGCCCAGAGGACATCCTCACAAAATTAATCGCAGCAGGAATAAAGATTGTAGAAATCTTCTCTCCCTAAATGGCTCACAAAATCCCCTTCCTCTCCCTCTCCTCATGGAACGTACAAGGCGGTATCAACCAAAAGAAAACTCTCCTCTCCCAATTCCTTAAAGACTACTCCAACAGAATCCTATTCCTACAAGAAACTTTCCTAAAACCTAATAACCCTTTTCCCATCCAAACCTATATCCCCTAGGGCCATTCCATAGAAAAGACATTTCTCTTAAAACTGAATTTTTCTTGAACGACAAAACTACAATAAATGCTTTGTTTGATATTCACAGTAACCACATTTAATGGTAATGTTGGCAGATTATTAGTTTTAGTGTGTCAGCACTGCTATGAAACGATTACCTCCAAACGGTAGTGTCGACACAGTAAACAGTGTATTTCGTTATTTGTTTTGCAAAAAGGAAGTGTTCGTGACATATTGCTGCTGTATAATTGTGAAAAGTAAGTTCTTTTGTGTACTTCAACAGTGTTATTGCTTTTAATTTTATTCGGAATACCACACAAATGAAGTACATAAATCCCAATTTCATTGTCCCGCACGTAACAGAAATAGGTTAAGTTTTGAAAACAAACGCTAATATGTTCATTTCTTCTAACTTCCTGGGGGATTGTAT
Organism: Teleogryllus occipitalis; assembly: GCA_011170035.1. Classification (NCBI taxonomy): domain Eukaryota; kingdom Metazoa; phylum Arthropoda; class Insecta; order Orthoptera; family Gryllidae; genus Teleogryllus; species Teleogryllus occipitalis. Next base: position 103,387 of record BLKR01002392.1, read on the forward strand.
AAATTAGCATAAAGGTTTTTGATCAATAATACTTGATTAGATCTGCACCATCCCAAATAGTCTGTGTGGAACACGTTTATTTTAGGTCCCGCACGTGACAGAATTTGTACGTGCTTCACATCACTCCACCTGATATGCAGTTCTGTGCCGATGATATTTAATGGTTAGTCTATTTTGTTTAGTAACAATGCATGTTTGGATATAACCTAAAAGATGGTAATTGAGCCCATTTTGACTCCTACAATACGAAAAGCTTCTCTACATCACTACAAATTATTTGATTATTTTCACTTAAATGCTTTCTCTTAGAGCTTTCATTTGTTTGTTACATCAGTTTTATTTCAATGAACTGCATTGTTGGGAAATACAGATGCTTGTAACACTTCTTTTTTTCTCTCTCACTTAGTTGTGATAATGTCGGCTACGAAAAGTACAAGTGCTACTAGAATGAAGAAAATGAGAGCGTCTACAGCAAGAAGATCCAGGCTTTCAGAGGAAAGAAAACAATCGGATCAAAGAACTAAAGAGAAAAAAGCGACAAAGTATGAGTAAGAAACAGAAGAGTTGAAGCGATATGCAAGAGACAGGAAAAGACTCCAGAGAGCTAAGAAGCGTGCTGAAACATCGGTACAGTCAGATCCCTCTTCCACACCAGAATCATCAGACTGTCATCACTCCTGCATCATACAAGCGTCCACAGTCACTAGGGAAAGCATTATGGAGAACAGTGAGATCGCTTCCTAAATCACCACGGAAGCAAAAGGCTGTAGTAACTGGATTGACAAAACGGTTAGGTATCCCTCTAACAAATGCAATGAATAATGCTCCTGCTCAGAACTACGATGTGGTAAGAGATTTCTTCTTCCTGCCTGACAGTGTACACTTGCCCAGGAATGAAAGAATGTGTTACAGTGTGGGAAAATGGAAATAAATTGAAATTGCAAAAACATTACCTGACTATATTTTTGAGAGAAGCATTTGCAATTTTTAAGCTGGAAAATCCGAACTATGAAATTGGATTTTCCAAATTTTGTAGCCTACGGCCAAAAAATGTTCTCCTTATGAACGATACACCAGTGATCAATGTAAGTGTAGGATCCATGAACATTTTATATTGAAATTGAAAGCTCTGAAATACAACTATTCAAACACGTTTTGGAACAATATCTTATGCAGTACTAGTGTGAACTCTACTTGCTGGCAGAACTTTTGTGACTCTTGCAGTAATGGAAAACGTATGTTGGTTCCAACAAATACTGATGAGGAAATTTCCTGGAAGTATGGGCAAACCCCAATGACAAATGGCAAATCTCTGTGATCTCGGGTCAGGTTGGAGATTTGTTTGAAACTATTATTTCTGATTTACCCTTGTTCATGCATCACGTAAATTTGAAGAGAATTCAGAGTGCTGCCTTCGAACGGGAAAGAAATTATGTTTCCGGCGGATCACGTGTACTACAGATAGAGTTTGCTATGTCTTTTTCATGTGATTATCAAAATGAAATTATGAGTGCTCTCTGGTCGAGGGAAAGTGTACTGTTGTTCACGGCTGCTGTATTTTACAAAGGCCATTGCAATACGTATGTCATTTGCTCAGATACTAATAGCAAAGACAAAGATACCGTTTTCTTCTTTGTGAACTTTCTTTACGAACATATCTTCCATACTGATAGAGAGAAAAATAATATGAAACCAAAGGATAAGGTAATTTGGAGTGATGGCCCAGGGTCAGAATTTAAGAACAAGTACATGGTGGAACTTCTGAACATCCTGTCTGAGAAGCACGGTACAACTTTCGCGTGAAATACTTCGCCGCCTCTCACGGTAAAGGAGTTGTAGATGGTGTGGGAGGAAATATAAAGCGACTTGTTCGCCAGAAAATGATGAGCCAAAGTGGAACTCCAGAGTTAATTGTTCAGAACGCGAAGGATTTTGCAAACCTTGCAACCCAATTGGTTGAAAAGACACGGTTTTTTTACGTCGAAGAAAGTAAAATTGTAGAAACCATAAATTGTATGCGACCATGGACAGATGTTCCAGCTATTCCTGGAATATCTAAATACCATGTGATAAAATCAGTTGCTGGAGTACCTCACTGCCAAAACCACTCTTTGACTTCAGAAGTTGTCAAGTTCAAACATTCAGTTGCAGGCGTTTGTGCGGATGACCTTCAAGTCACGCAGTGGGTCGTGGTCAAATATGAAGGATCAGTTCCCTATTACATTGGAGAAATAACAAAAGTGCATCCTGATGGGGCCATGGTAAATGTAATGCATCCATCTAAAATGAAAGGTTGCTTCAAATGGCCAAAATATCGAGACGAAATAAAATACGCTCGCGAAGAAATTCTGAGAAAAAGCTCTTCTCCTGTACTTGTGAACAAAAGAGGGCTTTACAAACTTTTAGACCGATAATTGCATTACTGAACATTTAAAATGTTCACTAGTAAATAGCTATGTTTCATTTAATTATTTCAAACCTCTTGTACGGAAGTGGAATATTTTTGTTCAGTTAACTTTCGCTTTCATTAAAAACCACTCTAATATAGTTTTATAATTACATTAACATTTTATTGTGATCAGGAATATTTTCAAGCAAAATAAATTATTTAAAACTGCAAGAGAAAGTATGTTCTTTACACACCGTCCCTCACGTGACGATGTCCCGCCCGTGACAAAGGAAAAAAAATTCACAGGTTAATACAGACTTTTTACATTGTTTTTATATTGAACGCAGAGATACAATGTTAAAGAATTGAGAAAAAAATATTTCGAGTTTTAGAATGCACCACATTCACAGAGTTTCCAAGCCAAAGTGAAGTGTCTTCGCAGCATGTCCTCCTTGCATGTCCCGCACGTAACAGATCATAAATTGGCTTTATTTTCATCTTTTAAATAAAAGAACTACTTTTAATGGTACCAAAAAATCAACATAATCGTTACATTCCTATATATTCAATTCAGATCAAAATATTTAGCTTACAGCGGAAATAAGACGAAACAATTCACACAAAAAATTAGTGTGAATGTCCCATACGTGACGGTGGAATGGCCGCCTACCGTAACGACAGAACCTTATCCCCAAACGGAGGCACGGCCTTCCTAATCCGTAAATCCCTTCCCCACGCCCCTTACCAACTACCCCCGACGTCCACCCTCGAGTGCACAGCCATTCAAATAGGTACCCCAGCTACTCCAATTATCCTAATTTCCGCATACAAAAAACCTAAAACCCCTCTTCCCACCTTTGACTTTAACATTTTAGTCAACCTACCCTATCCTTTCATCCTGGTTGGGGACCTAAACAGCAAATCAACGTCTTGGGGCTGCAAGACAAACAACACGACAGGACAGAAACTTGGCAACTTCATCGACAACAATCCAACTCAACAGTCCCCCCGAACCCACCCACTTACAAAACGACAATCCCCACGTCATACTGGACATAATCTTTCACTCCTCCAACATCCATGTCTCCACCCCCTATCCTAAGTATGATCTTTTCAACTCCTCAGACCACCTCCCCATTGTCTTGGTGGTGGACGTGGACGTCCACCACACCTTACCTAACACCCAAACCCGCTCCCATTCCTGTCACAGACCGGAAATCCTATTCCCACACTCTATCAAAAAAATCCAAACCCCTCCGAAATCCAATCCCCAGAAGACATTGACACTTCCATCCAACACGTCACTCATCAAATAATTAAAACCTACAAAAAACACACCACCTACTCCAAAAACCTCCATCTAACCCTTCCTGACGACATCATACTAACGATAAGACGGAAAAGACCATTACAAAGACACCACTACAAATACAGACGACACGAAGACAAAAATGAACTCGAACGGACGCAACGGACTACACAACCTACTAAGACAATACGAAACTCACAAATATGACCAATTACTAAATGACAAAGGCAGCCCCAACTCCCTGCATAAAGTCATCAGGCTATGCGCAAGAACCCCACCAGCACCTCCCCACTCCACAAAACACACTCGCCTTCGATCCCCAAGAAATAGCCAACACCCATGCCCAATCCCTGGTCGACCGCTTTCGCCCCGTCAACATCCCATTTCCTACACAAGTAATCCTGAACTACCAAAATACCAAAAAGCTGAAATCCTCGCCAGCGTACTTTAAGAGACCTTCACGCCGACGCCATACATAAAAGTTAACGAAGTTTACGCACCAACAGACGAAAATAAACAAGACGGTGACGAAACGGTAGATATCGGTAGCCTCACAAACAACTTCACCGAAGAATATTTAACAGACGCTCTGAAACATCTAATGATAAATATTATAATATCTAATAATATCTTAAACATCTAACAATAAAATTAACAACATGCTTAAAAACTTCCCTCGCAGAGCTATAAAAATGCTTCTCCAAATTTTCAACGCCTGCATTTCCGTCAGCTATTTTCCAGAAAAATGGAAGCACGCCACGGTAATTCTACAAAATAAACCCGGAAAAATCACAGAGACCCGAAAAACTACCGCCCGATAAGTTCACTATCGCAAACAGGGAAAACTTTCGAACGCCTTCTGCTACCGAAAATCGGGGCACATCTAGACTAGGGATGTGCCCTTAACTGCTAAACTGTTATTTCTTAACAGTTAACGGTTCGAAACTGTTACGCGAAATAACAGTTATTTCATTTACCCTGTTATTGGCTGTTATCGCTTCAAATTCATTGTCCTGCGACCTGTTGGGCACCAACCGAACTATAGGCTTTCGCGGCAACCGTTTTGTACGATAACAGCTTCACTGCAGTCTACCCGTTGTGATTCATAAGTGTTAAGCGTTGCCGCCAACTCTCAAGTAGTCGTTGCCCTGTCAATTATCAGTCAATTAGTTGTTCAAATAGCTTGTGATCTTTAATTTAGTGTTTATTTACTTTAGTAAAGTGTAGTAGTAGCAGTTGTATTAGTATTAGCGAAGTATAGTAATTAAAAAATATATTATTCCATTTCAAAATAAAGTTTTTTGTGTGAACGTGAAATCCGAAATGAGTTCTGTAAACAAACGGTCCAAAAGAAGCATTGTGTGGAACTACTTCACTCCTGTGGACGATGATAAGAAAATTGCTTCTTGCAATGTTTGCAAAAACAAAATTTCGTATGCAAGTACTGTTACAAATATGAAATCACATCTTCAAAAGAAACATCCTACCATAAATGTTGGTGCTGATATTCGACTACCTGCAGTTCAAGCCATAATATCATCAGCAGAAACAGCAACTATCCTGTCATCTTCAACTATAATAGCTTCAGCAGACACAGCAACTACCCTGTCATCTTCAACTTCAGTATTTTGTGAAACACCTTCAACTCTTCAGATTCATCAACCTTCAACTTCCAATTCATTTTCTCATTCAGTCTCACGCACCCAAATCACAGATTACACCTTACCTCCCCAGAAAAATCAGTGAAGCACAGAGAAAGAAAATTGACAGGTATTTAATGAACCTCTTCATTGTTGATTTCCAACCTTTCTCAATAGTAAATGACTCTGGTTTTGTGGAATTTGTACATGCATTAAATCCATCATATCAATTGCCTAGCAGAAAAACTATTACAAAAGCATATCTTCCTGCAACATTTGAACAGTGTCTAAACAATGTCAAGGAAAAATTGTGTTTGGTGGAAAGTGCTTGCATAACTACAGACTGTTGGACTTCAAGAAATAATGAAAGTTACTTGGCTGTAACTGCTCATTTTATTTCTGATGATTTTGAGTTATGTTTGGCTGTCTTGGATTGTGTGTGCATCAGTGGATCTCACACCAGCAGCAATCTAGCTGAAGAAATAAGGATGATACTTCAGAATTTTAATTTAATGAAAAAAGTTTTCATTGTTGTAACAGACAATGCTTCTAACATGAAGGGTGCAATTACTGAATTCCTAAACTTAGATCAGTTTAGCTGTTATGCACACACCTTAAATTTAATTGTTCAAGATGCACTAAAATAAATAAAGGATATCCATGAGAAAAAAAAAAAATAGTCACACATTTTAAAAGAAGTTCTGTAGCAAATGAAAAATTAATTAATTATCAAAAAAGCTCTGGCATCCAAACACCAAAAAAACGTATACAGGATGTGGCCACAAGGTGGAATTCAACATATTATATGTTGCAGCGATTTGTAGAATTAGAGGACAGCATTAAAGTCACTGCAGCCCTTCTCAATAAGAACTTACCTGTATTGACAGAAGAGGAATGGGCAATTTGTGGTGAATTATGTATAATTCTCAAACCCTTTGATGAAATTACAAAAAAATAAGTGGTGAAAAATATATGACAGCAAGTGAAGTAATTATTCTGACTAACGGTTTGGCCTCATTTGTAAAAGGATCACAAAAGAAAAATTTTCAGCAATTTCACTGAATGTAACACAAAATTTATTAGATGGAATTACTGAGAGACTGGGCCACATTGAGAAAACAATGCCAGTTACTCTTTGTACTATTTTAGATCCCAGATATAAATTAATTGGTTTCTCAAACAGAGATAATGCAAAAGAAACAAAAGATTTTTTAATAGATAGAGTCAGAATTCTTATTAATGAAGAAAAACATGCAAGTCAGGAAACACATGAGGGCATTCCACTTTCAGAAGTGGAAAGTGAATTTTCAATTTGGAAAGAGTTTGAAAAGAGAGCAGCAAACATGCAACAGACTCCAGGTAAAACATCAACAGAAATTCCTAAAATCATAAGTCAAAACAAAGTTTAACAGTTTCTTCAGGAATTAAATAATTTATGATTTGCTATTAAATAATTTAATACTTTTAACTTTTTAAATAGGTACATCAACAGCAGAGGCAACTGTTGAAGTGGAGAGATTCTTAAATCACCAACTTTTGCCTAGAAATCAGGATCCATTGCAGTGGTGGAAAAAACCAACATTTGTACCCAACACTGGCGAAAGTTGTCAAACAAAAATTATGCATGGTGGCATCTTCAGTGCCTTGTGAAAGGGTATTTTCCAAGGCTGGCAACTTTATTACTGACAAGCGTTGCAGACTTAGCACAAGACACACTAGTGAACTATTATTTCTTAATTCAAATTATAAATTCATTAATAAATAATTGGCCATTATTGTAAATACCAAACACCGCAGTATTTTTATATACTTACATACTACTTTATTTTTATAAATTATTATTTAAAAACAATAATAAGTTTGTTTTAAATTTAATTTCTCCAGTATGTTGTTAGTGTTTTGCTACATATGTGAGACCCACTAACACCCACTAACTGAGACCTGCAAAGACAGATAAAACAAAATAACACGGTCAAATAACTCACATTATTTTTGGAAGTCCAACAGTCCAGCAGCTTAGGTAAGCAAACACACACAATTTTTCTCCTTGTCATTTTTAGGCTGTCTTACTTCTATGTTCACAAGTAAACCACTCGAAAGCATTTCTGCACTCTAATAAGGTTTGGCATCACTGACATTTAAGTTAGATGGTGTACGCAATTTCTACTGAGATACTACTATTCTTTATTACTATTCTTGAGAATTACTATTCTTTCTTGATTTCTTTCATATTTACTATGAGAATTACTATTCTTTCTTGGCAACTACACCAGCCCGCACCGACTTCTTGGATACAAATCAGCTGATTATTTTCCTTCAATGTTTGGGATTCCCAAATTCGGCAAGTAGTGCAAAAGAACGCCGTAAGATAGCTGCACAAGCCGAAGGCGCTACCAACGTGGTTCTTGTTCGGCGGGGTGTTGCCACAACTGCTTTAACTCATAGCCAGCTCAGAGTCGGCCATGTTCATGAACCTGTTATTGATAACTGTTATTGGTAACTGTTATTACGACCCAACTGCTATTCCGATAACAGTTATTGAAGAAAAGCTGTTAAGCCCATCTCTAATTAGACCCCAACAGCACCATTTGCAGCACTCAGTTTGGATTCTGGAAAGGTCGCTCGTCGTCCCTTCAAGCTTTCCGCCTGGCTATGGAAGCATCTTCTCAGCTCTCCCTTTCATGCGCACTTCCCCGCACTTTTCTTCGATTTCTCCTCCACTTTCGATCAAGTTAACCACCGTCTTCTGCTAGAAAAATGCAATAATCTCCTTCCTAAACACATATTACCTTCTACTCAAAAGTTACCTCCTCAATATAAGATTCCAATTTCTCTATCAATCTCACATTTCAAGTAAAAAAACAAATTATCGCCGGCGACCTGCAAGGAGCAGTGCTCTCCCATATTCTCTTCACACTATTCATTCACGACCTTCCCACCTTCCCTCTTGTCAGTGAATACTTACTTATACGCCGACGACGTGGCCTTTACCTCTAAAGCTGGGCAACTACCTCGCGCAATAAAGCGCCTTCAATTTGCCGCAAATTCGCTTTACCACTGGTGCGCATTAAACGGGCTCACAATAAATTTACAGAAATGCCAAACTATCATTTTTACGTGGTCGGAAAGCAAAGCCACTCCCAATTGAAATAAACGGGTACAGAATACCGTGGCGGGCCAACATTAACTACCTAGGCGACACTTTCGACGAAAAACTTACTTGGAAGCAGCAATGCATCAAATCTGCTAAAAATATGGGTTCCCGGATAGCTCGAATAGCACCGCTATTACGAGCAAAATATCTCCGAAACAAAACAAAAATCCTCATATACACGGCGCGCATCAGAATTGAAGAAACCTACACCTGCGAAGCATGGGCAACTGCAAATAAAACTAACACCAAGAAACTTCAAATGGCAGAAAACCGCTTTATGCGGGTCGCATTTCGCCCCGAACTCGAAACAGCCTACAAAGATGTACGGACTAAAAATAAACTCCCCGACATACAGACTTACATATTCGAAACTACCATAAAAGAAATCAACAAAATCTTTTCTAAAAACTCTACTTCCCCACTTTTCCAAAATTACCTACAATATTATTCAAAGCAATCCGACAATGGCCGCAAAAAACTACTGATTGACGTACGCTTCCCCAGACCTCCGTAAACATAAAAATACCCGACGCGGAATATCCGCAAACTTTAATAAAAAGCTTTTCAATAAATTCTTCTTCATTCTTCCACTATCCTTCTAAATCATCTTCTCAAACTTCATTTTATTCCGAAACCGCAACGTAAATTTAATATGTTAGTAGTTCCGACTAAATATCGGGCCGCCGTTCTCAAGGTGTGCCATGAAACAGCGAATGCACATTTAGGTTGCATTAAGAGCAAAGCCAGCATGTCGCGATACTTTTATTGGCCTCGTTGTTTCCAGGATATGGAGACATATGTGAAAACTTGCGATGTGTGTCAAAAGATTGGTAGGGCAAATGATCGTAAAAAAGCACCGTTAATGTTAGTACCGCCGATAACGGAAGTCTTTGGTAAAATTAATATTGATACTTGTGGACCTCTTCCTGAAAGCAAAGAAGGCAACAAGTTTATTTTGACAGCCATTTGTTTAGCGTCTAGGTATCCGGAGACTATTCCAATTACAGATTTGCAATCAACAACTATCATTAGTACCTTGTTGAAATTATTCAGTAGAATCGGGTTCCCTAAGGAATTACAAACAGATCAGGGCACGTGCTTTACAAGCGCATTGACAGGGGACTTTGCTAGGAAGTTTGGGATCAAACTTGTGAGAAGTTCGCCCTACCACCCGCAGTCAAATCCTATCGAACGCGTGCATAGGACAATGAATCGCTTAATCAAAGTGTTATGCTTGGAAGCAGGAACGGAGTGGGAGGACCAAATGCCCGCAATTTTATTTGCTTTGAGAACCACGGTGCACGAGAGCCTCGGATTCATTCCAGCTGAATTAGTTTATGGGAGGAACCTCAGAACTCCCATAACCTTATTATTTGAACACATTGCAGGCGAGGACGCTGAGGAAGAAAATTCCGTCGTCGAATATGTGTTCAAGTTAATAAATAGGCTTCAGAAATCTCGCGAATTAGCTCATGAGAAGCTTGTTAACGAGCAGGAGAAAAGAAAAACTTGGTACGATCGGCGAGCCGTACACAGAGAATTCGCGCCGGGCGACCGGGTGCTGGTGTTGGCCCCGAATCGCACAAAAAAGTTATCTGTTCAATGGATAGGACCGGGAGAAGTAGTAGAGAAAAAATCGGACACGAACTACTCTGTCCGAATGCCTGGGAAAAAGGAAGAGCGTATCTACCACATTAACATGTTGAAAGCGTACGTGCAGCGTACCGAATATCTGAATTATGTAGCAGATCGTAGCTCAAACTTTGAAGTTGAGGAAGACGAGCTGGATAAGTACGCTATTAACCTTGATAGTGTCGACTTCGATGCGGAAGCTATGCTCGAAGGAACAGAAGTCGAAGACGAGTTCCGCGACAAACTGCTCAATTTAATTGTGAAGTACGAGCATATATTTTCAGACAGATCAGGGTTGACGTATGTCGTCACTATGGACATTGAATTGACGGACGAGTCGAAAAAGATAAGAAGTGCGCCTTATCGAATGTCGCCCCGTCAATCAAAAATACTGCAGGAAGAAATCGCGAAGATGTTACGTGATAACATAATCGAAATAGGCGACTCTGATTATGCTTCCCCTATGATTCTTGTACACGCGCCGGGACGAAAACCAAGACCGTGCGTAGATTATCGTAAGCTAAACCAAATTATAAAATCAGAATATTTTCCGTTGCCGAACATGGAGGGGAGGATAGAAGCAGTAGCGGCAGCTAAGATTATTACTACATTGGATTTAGCAAAATTTTATCATTAGATACCGCTCACACCGAGAGCGCAAAGATATGCGGCGTTCTGTACAAGCTTTGGCACGTACAGGCCATTAAGATTGCCCTTCGGGCTAAAAAATGCACCTTTTCAGTGTAGTAGGATGATGGCAGCTTTATTAGCAGGATGTGCAGAATTTGCAGTCCCATACTTGGATGACATCGCCATTTATAGCGACACATGGCAAGAACACCTTAGACATTTAGAGCAGGTGTTTCTAATATTAGAGAAAGCGAAGTTGCATGTGCAGCCAAGCAAGTGTAAATACGCGCGTAAGAATGTGCAATACCTAGGCTACATGGTTGGTAGTGGCATGATGCGGCCGGTAGAGGCCAAAGTGAAAACTATTAAAGAGCACCCCGTACCTCAAACGAAAAAGCAAGTGCGTGCTTTTCTCGGATTAACGGGTTACTACAGGAAATTTATTCCCGATTATGCGGGTATATCAGCGCCATTAACGGACTTATTGCGAGGTCGCGAACGGCAAGGCAGGGTAACGTGGACGCCAGCATGCGAGATGGCATTCGAGAAATTGAGGAACGCTCTCTGTCACGAACCCGTCCTTCACGCGCCCGATTTTAATAAGGACTTTATAGTGCAGTGTGATGCGTCAAAAAGAGGTATTGGCATCATTTTGGCTCAGTATAATGATAGAGGAGAAGAAAAACCGGTGTTATACTTAAGTCGTAAATTCACAGATACGGAATTATTGCGATGTACAACAGAACAGGAGTGCACAGCCATAATATGGGCTTTGCAGAAATTAAAGTACTATTTGGATGGAAATGCAAAAATTAAAGTGGAAACAGACCACAACCCATTAGTATGGCTAAATAATTGTTCAAGTAAGAACCCGAGATTGATGCGTTGGTCATTAATGATCCAAGCATACAATTTAGAAATTATTCATAAAAGGGGTAAGGATCACGTAAATGCTGATGCCTTAAGCCGTATGTTTTACTGATACATGGAACCTGAACTGAACTGGGAATGCGGAGGGCTACACTGAACCGAATCACTTGATTGCATTGTATAAAATCAAGACAAGAGAAAAATCACTGTATATATGTAACAAATTGTTGAAAGTGTATTGTTTGTGTATTCTGTTTGTTTCATGTGTGTCTTATGTATGTGCAATTATGGGTTTAAAGTGAAGTTCTGAAGACATTGTTGGTTCTGGGGGTATCAGGGAAAGTATCACATCATTTCATTGTGAATACTACGTATGTAATTGTAGCAGACTGTATTATCTCAGATGATATTTTGTAATTTAAGATTGTAGAAAATTGTATATAGTAGGATGAAAGGAGGTACATGAAGTAGGTTAGTCCAAGTTAGTATATAGGTTCTGTAGAAAGGTTATATTAGCTAGGTTTATATTGGCTAGATTTGATGAAAAAAATTGTGTTGTAAAAATAGAGTAGGTTAGAGAGATCAATAGAGTGTGAGCCCAATGGCCAGGTAAATGGTATAATCATATCCAGATCCACAAATCTAGTTGCGGGACGAATTTTTTATTGTGGATACCTCCTGCATAAAAAATTCAAAATAGGGTATGGAGAAGTATGTAACGTATTGTAGGGCTACACAGAGCGACCGGCGGGGCGTCACAAGGTCGCTGCGTCAAGGGATTAGACGCCAGGGGCCAGGCAGGATGTGAGAACAATGAGGCAACTGGCAGAAGCGGAGACACACCGAGGTATTTTGAGAATCCTAAGAGCTAGAGAAAGGGATGCCCAGAATGCGTGACAGCGCATTTTTGCCGCGTGCCGCGTGCAAAATTCTTAGAATCCATGGAAATGGATGTCCAAAATGCCTCGCAACGCGACTGGCGCGGGCCGTGTGCAAAACCCAGTGACGTTTCAGGTCACGTGGGTGGGAGCTACATGAGAGCGAACGCAGAGCGCGGGGGGGGGGGCGACTCTGTCTACTGCACCCACGACGCAGAAGCGGCGCACAAATTCGCAACAATTTCAGATGGAGCTGCAGCAGCGCATCCCGGACGCGTCTGCTCTTTCAGGTCCGCAGCAGATTGAAGCAGGAGCAACTAAATTCGCCGAAGCTGTGACTGACAGCCTCAACGCGGCAGCTGAGAAGCAACGTTCCTACAAGAAGGAGCAGCCACTAACACCATTTCTTATGTCTTTAATCCACAGGAAAAACAGCGCGCAGAGTGTGGCAGAGCACGCGGCACCCCGCTGATAAGCGAGAGTTGAACCGATTGAAGCGTAAAGTTGAAATCGAGTTAGCCGAATTCCGCAATCAGAAGTGGGATAAATTTCTTTCAGGCCTCAAACCTGAGGATAATTCACTATGGAAAAATACACGCATGCTTTCCAGGAAACCTGTTACAGTGCCGCCGCTTCAAACCAGCACAGGAGAATACGCGGAGTCCAATGAGGCGAAAGCGGAACTTCTTGCTAATGTTTTAGAATCTCAGTTTCAGCCGGTCGAGGAGGCGCCGCCAACACCGCACATTGTCGAAGTGCAACAAACGGTGATGGCGGCACTGCACGCGCCCACCGACGAGCCGAGTTTCACTGATGAGACTAAAGTTAAAGCGGCCATTGCAGAGCTGAAAGCTAAAAAAAGCTCCCGGCCCAGACGGCATCTCTAACGACGTCCTGAAGAAGCTGCCGCAGCAAGCCATAGTGTTTTTGGTTGCCCTTTTTAATTCAATAATTATGTTTCAGCATTTTTCGAGACAGTGGAAACACGCACATGTTATAACTTTACAAAAACCGGGAAAGAACCCGAAATTGCCCGAGTCGTACAGGCCTATTAGCCTACTAAATACACTCGGAAAACTGTGCGAAAAACTTATTTTAAAAAGAATTCTTAAATTTGTTTCAGAAAATGCAATAATGAATAAGGAGCAGTTTGGCTTTCGCGCGGGCCACAGCACGACGCATTAGCTTGTGCGAATTACAGACCGCATCAGACGCAACTTCAACGAGAGCCGATTCACAGGCGGAGTGTTCCTCGACGTTGCCAGCGCATTCGACAAGGTTTGGCACGTCGTCTCCTTCACAAACTCCACACCTTGAACCTTCCTAGTTACCTAATACACCTTGTCCACTCTTTCCTAGCAAACAGAACGTTCCAAGTAACGCTTCTGAATGCTAAATCTACCCGCCGCGCCATACGGGCCGGAGTGCCACAAGGGAGCGTGCTAGCTCCTACGCTCTTCAGCCTCTATGTGCGTGATATTCCCTCGCACCCTCAGACGGAACTCGCCCTGTACGCCGACGATACGGCTGTAATAGCCACGTCGAAAAGTATCGAGCTTCTCCAGAAGTACTTGGATCAACATTTGACACAGATCCAGGAGTGGCTGAAGCTGTGGCGGGTCAAAGTCAACGTGAGTAAAAGCACAGCTGTGCTATTCACGCGGAGACAGAGATTCACGCAGCCGAGGCCGCTCGCGCTATGTGGAGACGTAATTAACTGGGCCAAAAGTGTAAAATATTTAGGAGTGACATTAGACAAATCACTCACTTTTAACCTGCATATTGAAAACGTGCAGAAGAAAGCGCGGCAGACCAGAGGCCGCTTGCGATGCTTATTTCACAAGCAAAGCAAACTGTCAACGGCAAACTGCCTCACGCTTTATAAAGCAGTTATTAGGCCACAAATGGACTACGCATGCCCCAGTTGGGCAATTGCAGCTAACAGTTATCTAAATAAACTGCAAGTAGTCCAAAATGAATGCCTAAGGGCCGCCCTCTGCGCCCCCAGGTACACTCTTATAAGAGACTTGCATCGCGATACCTTAATGCCACTGCTTAAAGATCACTTTAAAAGTATTACAGAAAATTTTTTTGAAAAAGCAGCTGACTCGGAAAACACTCTCATTTCTGAGGTCGCTTCATACGAACCCGACAAACGGGCGAAGTATAAGCGACCCAAGCAGTTCCTGGAGTAAGAGAAATCTGAAACAGCGAAATGAAACTTGAAACATAAGCCTTGAATCACTGCACACGCAATGCGCGCGCCGGTTGGCTAAAATCTTTTTTGATCTGTTTTTTCTCTCATGTTGCAGGATTGGCCATAGATGCCCGTAAGGGTAGGAATGGTCGCACCGCAGTGGCGTGAACGTACATTGCACTTCGTGCGTTCACAAAACTGCACAAGTTAGCTCTCGCGGCATCAGCGGCGGATGAGGCACGCTCTTCCTCGTCCTCGCCCGCACCTCGTACCTCCGTTCCTTAAATAAGGGCTGCTTCTCCTTTTTACAGGAACAGCTGCACCGTTGCTTTCTGGAACTGCAACGGCATCTGCGCGCGAGTGAAGCAGTCAGAACTACACAGCTTTCTCGCTCGGCATAATATTTCTGTCATGATGCTGGGTGAAACATGGCTAAGCCCGCATCTTTCTTTTCATATTCCAGGGTATATCTGCTACCGGAACGACAGAGCGGCGCAAGCAGCCAATACGACGGCCGCCAACAATAGAGGCGGAACAGCAATATTAATAAGACGCAACATAAATCATTATGTTTCAGTTCTCCCGCAGCTGCAGCACGCCGAGGCCACCGCTGTGGTCGTGCAGACGGAGCGCGGGCCGTTGCGGCTTGTCTCTCTTTACGCTCGTCCTGACCGCTCCGCGGAAACGTGCGCCCAACTAGCAGCAGATATTGCTAAACTAGTAGAGGCGCACTCAACTCCAACAATTGTGGCCGGCGATTTCAATGCCAAACACACGGCCTGGAGTTCCCGCATCACCTGCCCTCGCGGCCGTAAGCTGAAAGCAGTTGCCGACGCAAACGGCTGCGAGATTTTTGCTCCCGCCTCACCTACCTTTTATCCTCACCAGACGAATGGCAAGCCCGATGTTTTAGATATCGCGCTTTGCCATAAACTTCACTATTCACCTATTCTAACCACTACCTACGAACTTTCCTCAGACCACTTCCCAGTAATCGCAGAGATGAGACGCGGCGGCGCTGCACTGTCTATTGCACCTACGACGCAGAAGCGGCGCACAAATTGGAAACAATTTCAGACGGAGCTACAGCAGCGCATTCCAGACGCATCCGCTCTTTCAGATCCGCCGCACATAGAAACTGGAGCAGCTAAATTCGCCGAAGCTGTGACTGACAGCCTCAACGCCGCAGCTGAGAAGCAGCGCTCCTCTAAGAAGGAGCAGCCATTAACACCTTTTCTTTGCAATTTAATTTCTAGGAAAAACAGAGCGCGCAGAGTGTGGCAGAGCACGCGACACCCCGCTGATAAGCGAGAGCTAAATCGATTAAAGCGGAAAGTTGAAATCGAACTAGCAGAATTTCGCAATCAGAAATGGGAAAAATTTCTATCAGGCCTCAAACCTGAGGATAATTCATTATGGAGAATTTCCCCCATGCTTTCCAGGAATCCAGTGACGATGCCGCCGCTGCAAATCAGCCCAGGAGAATACGCCGAGTCGAACGAGGCGAAAGCGGAACTCCTTGCTAATGCTTTAGAATCTCAGTTTCAGCCGGTAGAGGAGGCGCCGCCAATCCCGCACGTTGTCGAAGTGCAACAAACGGTGATGGCGGCACTGCATGCGCCCGCCGACGAGCCGAGTTTCACAGATGAAGCAGAAATTAAAGCGGCCAATGCAGAGCTAAAAGCCAAAAAAGCTCCCGGCCCAGACGGCATCAGTAACGACGTCCTGAAAAAGCTGCCGGAACAAGCCATAATGTTTCTTGTCGCACTATTTAATTCAATTTTTATGTTTCAGCACTTTCCGAGTCAGTGGAAACATGCTCATGTACTAACCTTTCATAAGCAGGGAAAAAATCCTAAACTGCCCGAGTCGTATAGACCAATCAGCTTATTGAATACACTCGGAAAATTATGTGAAAAACTAATATTAAAAAGACTTGTAAAATATGTTTCAGATAATTCACTAATGAATAAGGAGCAGTTTGGCTTTCGCGCGGGCCACAGCACAACACACCAGCTTGTGCGAATTACAGACCGCATCAGACGCAACTTCAATGACAGCCGATTCACAGGCGGAGTGTTCCTCGACGTTGCCAGCGCATTTGACAAGGTTTGGCACGTCGGCCTCCTATACAAACTCCACACCCTGAACCTACCCACTTACCTAGTACACCTTGTCCACTCTTTCCTAGCAAACAGAACGTTTCAAGTAACGCTTCTGAATGCTAAATCCACCCGCCGCGCCATACGGGCCGGAGTGCCACAAGGGAGCGTGCTAGCTCCTACGCTCTTCAGCCTCTATGTGCGTGATATTCCATCGCACCAGCAGACGGAACTCGCCCTGTACGCCGACGATACGGCTGTAATAGCCACGTCCAAAAAGATCGAGCTTCTCCAGAAGTACTTGGATCAACATCTACTTCAGATCCAGGAGTGGCTGAAGCTGTGGCGGGTCAGTCAATGTGAGTAAGAGCACGGCCGTGCTCTTTACACGGCGACAGCGATTCACGCAGCCGAGGCCGCTCGCGCTTAGTGGAGACGTAATCAACTGGGCCAAAAATGTCAAATACCTAGGAGTGACATTAGATAGCTCACTCACTTTCAGCCTGCACATAAATAACGTGCGGAAGAAAGCGCGGCAGACCAGAGGCCGCTTGCGATGCTTATTTCATAGGCGGAGCAAACTGTCAACGGCAAACTGCCTCACGCTTTATAAAACATTAGGCCACAAATGGACTACGCATGCCCTAGCTGGGCGATTGCTGCAGAAACTCATTTAAATAAACTGCAGGTAGTTCAAAATGAATGCCTTAGGGCCGCCCTCTGCGCCCCTAAATACACTTTAATTCAAAATCTGCATCGCGATGTTTCAATGCCACTGCTAAAAGAGCACTTCAAAAGCATTAGTACAAAATTTTTTTAAAAAGCCGCTGACTCGGAAAACACTCTCATTTTCGAGGTCGCTTCATACGAACCCGATCAGCGGGCGAAGTATAAGCGACCGAAACAATTCTTGGAGTAAGAGAAATCTGAAACAGCGAAATGAGACTTGAAATATAAGCTTTGAATTTCAGCACACGCAATGCGCGCGCCAGTTGGCTAAAATCTAACTGATCTGTTTCTTCTTTTCATGTTGCAGGATTGGCCATAGATGCCCGTAAGGGTAGGAATGGCCGCACCGCGGTGGCGTGAACGTACATGGCACCTTACGTGCGTTCACAAAACTGCACAAGTTTGCTATCGCGGCGTCAGTCGCTGGACAGCCGCCGACCCGGAGACTACCCCCACGACGCTGCCGCCACGGAAGATGTCCACCGCAGCTGTGGACGAAACGTTTGGTACTTCAATGCCAACTGGACCACGGCCTACCAGCCCGGAAACTTTTACTAATATTGACTCCGGCCGTGAAAGCCTACGATGCTATTAAAAGTGTCGTGTGAAGTGTTGTGATTGTGACGTAAAAGAAATTCACTCGGATTTATTAATATTTTTTTAAAATGGGTGCGAAGGAAAAGATTTGGAATCACTGCTATGCAGACAGGAAAGTGATTCAGGCAAGTGACAGGCAGTGCTTGTTTTCAACAGTGTTATTTCATTCGAGTTGAGTTGTGAAGAGCTCTGAAAGTGTGTGATGGCTTGCCACTGACAATGAATGTTTCTTTCGTGTTCTAGTTCTCCTAGTTTAAAGATGTATTTTTGTAGTCAAGTGTAGTGAGGTTAAGGCTTTTCATCTATGGCGAGAATAAGTGTGCGAGTGTGTTTTTATCTTTCATTATTTTATTTATTCTCAAAAGTGTGTGCAGTTGTATTTGGGACAAGAAGAAATTGCTTTCGGCTTTCTACATCAAGAATTTTAAAAAAATGTTTGTGGGAAGGTAGAAAGAGTTGTATACACAGTGTAATATTCAGTCTGTGTAGTCATTGAAAGAAGGCAATCGTGTTATTTTTCGAGAGAGGATCTACTTTCACACATGACATTACTAGCCGAGGGTACAGTTTTCTGGTTTCGTTTTATTCTACGCTCTCGTATGTGAGAAAAGTGTATTATTGCACAGTGTGATGTGAGAGGGACAGTGGACGTGTGCTCTTCACAGTTCTTTTTACAACAAATTCTTTCCCCTGTATTTAAAGTCAACTACGAAGAGCACTAAAAGTGTGTGGTGGCTTTCCTCAGCGAAATGCCGTTTCTTTCGAGTTCTCGTGTCTTGTCATGATATGCTTTGTTGTGCAGTAAGGTTAGGTTAGCATAGGTTATATGAGCTCTCTGTCTGTCTGTGTCTGTCTCTGTCTGTCTGTGTCTGTCTGTGTCTGTCTCTGTCTGTCTCTGTCTGTCTCTGTCTGTCTGTCTCTGTCTGTCTGTCTCTGTCTGTCTGTGTCTGTCTGTCTCTGTCTGTCTCTGTGTCTGTCTGTCTCTGTGTCTGTCTGTCTCTGTGTCTGTCTGTCTCTGTGTCTGTCTGTCTCTGTGTCTGTCTGTCTCTGTGTCTGTCTGTCTCTGTCTCTGTGTCTGTCTCTGTGTCTGTCGGTCTGTGTCTGTCTCTGTGTCTGTCTGTCTGTCTGTCTGTCTGTCTGTCGGTCTGTCTGTGGTCTGTGTCTGTGCCTGTCTGTGTCTGTCTGTCTGTGTCTGTGTCTATCTGTGTCTGTGTCTATCTGTGTCTGTGTCTATCTGTGTCTGTGTCTATCTGTGTCTGTGTCTATCTGTGTCTGTGTCTATCTGTGTCTGTGTCTATTTGTGTCTGTGTCTATCTGTGTCTGTGTCTATCTGTGTCTGTGTCTATCTGTGTCTGTGTCTATCTGTGTCTGTGTCTATCTGTGTCTGTGTCTGTACCTGTCTGTGTCTGTACCTGTCTGTGTCTGTCTGTCTGTGTCTGCCTGTCTCTGTGTCTGTCTCTCTGTCTCTCTGTGTCTGTCTGTCTCTCTGTGTCTGTCTGTCTCTCTGTGTCTGTCTGTGTCTGTCTGTCTCTCTGTCTGTGTCTGTCTGTCTCTCTGTCTGTGTCTGTCTGTCTCTCTGTCTGTGTCTGTCTGTCTCTCTGTCTGTGTCTGTCTGTCTGTCTGCCTGCCCATCTCTCTGTCTCTCTGTCTGTCTGTCTGTCTGCCTGCCTGCCTATCTCTCTGTCTCTCTCTCTGTCTCTCTATCTCTGTTTCTCTCTGTCTGTCTCTGTTTCTCTCTGTCTGTCTCTGTTTCTCTCTGTCTGTCTCTGTTTCTCTCTGTCTCTGTTTCTCTCTGTCTGTCTCTGTTTCTCTCTGTCTGTCTCTGTTTCTCTCTGTCTGTCTGTTTCTCTCTGTCTGTCTCTGTTTCTCTCTGTCTGTCTCTGTTTCTCTCTGTCTGTCTCTGTTTCTCTCTGTCTGTCTCTGTTTCTCTCTGTCTGTCTCTGTTTTTCTCTGTCTGTCTCTGTTTCTCTCTGTCTGTCTCTGTTTCTCTCTGTCTGTCTCTGTTTCTCTCTGTCTGTCTCTGTTTTTCGCTGTCTCTCTGTTTCTCTCTGTCTCTCTGTTTCTCCGTCTCTCTCTGTTTCTCTGTTTCTTTGTCTCTCTCTGTTTCTGTTTGTCTGTCTCTGTGTGTGTAATAAATTACTAGATTACAAGGCAATATTAAAACCAGTTTGGACCTACAGTATCCAACTCTGGGGAACAGCTAGGCATTCGAAAGTTGAAATTCTGCAAAGATTTCAGTCGACAGTCCTACGATACATAACAAATGCACCATGGTATGTATCTAACAATGCTTTACGTTCTGATTTGCAAATTCCAACTATCCATCAGACCATTATAGAATTTAGTAAAAAATACCAAAGAAGTCTTGAAAACAACCCAAATTACCTTGCAGTGAACATCCTGGATGACAGTGAAGACCTCAGAAGATTGAAACGACACCAACCCCTAGATCACAGCCATAAATATAAATAATATAATAACAAAAATGACAATGCAATTGCAATGGTCATTTAAAAATGTAATAGCTGGATTAAGTTTTAATAAAATGAACGTTTATCTGAGAAGTGCTGTCAAAGGACAACTCACTCAAGTTATTTTTATTTCTAAATAATTCACCGAATGTTAATGTAAAGAACAACTTTTGAATTAACAGTTATTTTAAAAAAAATATCCATGAAGGTATTGGGTGTGCTAGGTAAACTTTTTCCACTGATTGACTTTACGTTCTGCCAAAGTTCAGTTGTTGAAGTTTGATGGGTGATGGTGGATAATGTGTATTTTTGCCAGGATTGTATCATAGTAGATTTGAGGGAAAGTCTTGCTACGGCTTACCCTGCTTGCCTATATGAAATTCCATTTCCTAATGTGTTGTTTTTCTTGAATTTTCTGAAGGTTCTCTTTTTATTTTTAATAAATGTGGTACATTCTGCATTCCACCATGGCACTTGATGCTTTTTTATTTTCCCTGTTGTTTAGGGGATAGAATCATTGGCTGCTGTTAAAATTAAATTAGTAAAATCACTTACTAAATTCTTCATGTCTTGTGGGTTTAGATTGTCCGGTATACTGAGATTGTTAATATTGAAACTAATAAACTCTTGGAACTTTTGCCAATTTGCTTCATGTAAAATCCATTTAGGCCAGCACCTTAGTTCAGAAAAAGGTTATTGGATGGAATATGAATGTTGATGGGGTAATGATAACTGTAATATAGATTTAGGTTTGTAGACCATATAATTCTTACAATATCATTAGAAGCAAGGCTTAGATCAATTGCACTATCTGCACCATTACTTATATTAAAATGACTATTGGGGATACAAATATTACAATTATAAGAGTTAAATTTTACCCTGACCGCAATGGCTTCTAGGACAGTTTGTAGAGGGATTTCCTGCATAAAACAATCATTCTTTACATAAATTGCTACTCCTCCACTGGAAATTTGTGTACTATTTCTATTTCGAATAAATGACTTATAGCCAGATAGTTTTCCAATAAGATTTTCTTTGAAGTTGGTTTCCTGAAGGCACAAAATCTCTGGTTTGGTATATTTTATTAACATTTCAAATAGGGTAATGGTGCATAAAAACCATTACAGTTCCATTGTGTAATTTTCATAGAGAGGGTTTTTTTCAAACATTTGTATCAGTTTCATCTTCCCGTGGTCGTGAACTTTTTAATTTATTTATTATTCTTGTGAATCTATTTTTAATAGATCTTTCAGTAAGTAAAGGGTAACTGTCATCATTTTATAATAGATTGAATGTCATTTATAAAATCTCTATCTATTAAAGTTGGAAGCTAGCAATAGGCTGTGTTAGTAACGATTGATCAACTAGATAGATAGATAACGATCAATCAACTATTAAAGTTGGATTGTTAGATCCAGATGTCGTATCTATGAACTATTTCAATTGGTTGCAAGGGGAAAATCGCTACTGTTGGTCTCATTTTTTTCCGTTAATGAGCAAATAATATCTTCAAGTGATTTAGTGGTAGGCTTTTCTTTGATGCTACTTTCTTCAATTACTTGTGTATTTCTTTTTCTTTCGCTGTTTTCCTGACTCCATGTTAGGATTAACCAGTTTATTATTTTCTAGTTCAATCTGTGATGAAGAGTCTGATGAAAGAGTTATTTTAGGTATAGTAGAGACCATAAGACCATTCTTTTCCATGGATTTATGCTGATTTTGTGTATCTAATTCAGTAGTTTTTCCATTAATTGAGGATTTGAGCTCTTCACAGAAACTATCCCTAGTTAGGTTAGATTCTGGAGACAGTGGTTTGGTTGGTATCCTTATTGTGATTGGTGGTGAAAGGTGAGGGACATTGTCCAGCTAAGTGCCCTATATTGTGAAGGCTTCTTTTAAGAAGGGGAGGAAAGTTCATAGGGTCACTGGTTGAGGGGGCAGTGGGTGTTGCAGTTATAGTAGGCTGTACTTCCATATTATTAAAAAGGATTGTTGGTATATTTGTACTAGGTGTGTCCAGAAGGGAATTTTCTTTGGAGTCATTTTTGGGGCAATTACTGGCAATATGGCCTTCAATTTTACAATTGAAACAGGAAATATTCTCATCAGAGAAAAAAATTCGGTATGATGTACCTTCATACTCCATCAACGATGATTGAGGAAGTTTATCAATTTCCTCAGGTTGGATAAAAACTTGCCTTCTGAAACTCAATGTGACTCAAACTAGGATCTGAAAGACCAGCTCTAGTGAAAGATACATTGGTAGCAATATTGATGTTTTGCTTAAAAATATTGATTTCCTTATTTGGAATAAACAGATAAACATTTGATATTGTAATGCGCTTAAGTTTGTTAATGAGCGGTCTTACATTCACAGTTATATTTTTGATGCATAGAGTAGGGTGTTTATTTGTAATGAGTTCAGCATTATTCTTGGAGTTCAGGAATACACATATTCTGTTAGAGATTCTGGATATGAATGTAATAGCACTGGGGTGGAACAATTTCAGTTAATTGGCCTATTTAGTCCTTAACAGAAATTTTCACATGCATCCAGTAATATGGCTTGATCTTTCGATGGAAAACTGTGTTAGCAGCTCCAGCATACGATTTTGTAGGTGACTCTTGTAGGTTAGATGACGTTGAATTCATCTTTCACTCCAACGAATTCACCACACTACTATATAATTATTTTGGTCCAAATAGTCTATTTCTGGCAATAGCTTAGCACCCAAATTCAGCTAAAAGCAGTCACACAATCAACAGGAGCAATTCACTAGCACTGACCACAGCGGCAGCTAACACTTAATTGGATGTCTTTCGTGTTGTCCACATTGTTGTATAATGGACAAATTAAATTTAGTTTATAACTCGTCTTTTAAACAACTATTGATTTTAACTCTTTGCTGAGTATGTTTGTACACCAATTGGGGGGGGGGGTAATTCTTCAAAAATATAATTCATTCAGCTTTAAGTAAATTATTATAATGCAAGTCAGGTGCAGGAAATTCTAAGGCTCTGTTAACTAGATTATAGACAGCAGCCCTCTTCATCACTACAAGATAATTGGACAAAACCAGCACACACAGGTTTCGTGTGCCCGTTTGTAGTTAAACTACTTTCATTTCGAAAAATGATAATATCTAAAAAGATGACGCATAGTCTTTGTTCTACTCCTCATTTTACATTAGATAGTTTTCACAAAGTCTACGTGGGGTATTGGCTGTATTTCGTCATCCTCCTGTGCGATGGCTTAATTCACTCAGTTGCATATTAGGAACAGATTTCGAAATTATTTGTATAAATTCATACAATTTTTCGTCTTAAATGATAGAGGAATAATATCAATATTTCGTGAAAACTGTTTCTAACTTTCACATAATGAAAATACCTTCAATTACAAAATCCAACCAGATGATACTGCTACTAAGAATATTTTCTGGAGAGCGACGCTCATTTGTTATAGAAGCTGGCATTAAAATCAACTGCCCTAATCACTCTGTACTGCAAGGCTTTGTGCGGAAAATGCATAATATTCTTTTTTGAATATCCAGCTAAAAACTCGCCACATCTTTGCATTTGACGGCGCTTTTTAAGATAATTACTATTTGAATGACTTTGGCATTAATATTGTTAACTGTACAATTTGTACTTCGATTTTCCTACCTCGCCGTCAGTTGAACATTGCTGAGAAGATTCAAGATCACCAAACGACATGTTCGTTTCGAGCGCATTAAATATTGTTTTTATCACCGTCGGACTCGAGAACTATGATTCATACAGAAATGTGGTTTGTCTCGTATCAAAATTTGGACTTCCCGTATCATTTCATCCCCTGGATATTTGTGCTTTTCTTTAACAATAAACTAGAGGAGCTACAGAATGGCAGAGATATTCTCATCCAATAGTTTTCTAATTTCCTTGGAGTGGTCTGGCTTTAAGGTTTTGCTGCATTCTCTGGCCAGCTGCCATTTATCATCGCCCAAATAAAATTTTTTGACATTATATCAACCTTTTGCTTTCCTGCTTGTACAATCTAAATATTACTTCAATATTATTAAAGAGTATAAACTTGTCAAAAATAGATATTTTCATTGAAAAATTTGAAGCACTTTTTAAGAAAATGGCAATTAGCATTACTGTAAATTCGAAATTTGAAGCCCTTTTTCACAAGAATCTATTGAATTTTCGAAAAGGGTCAATTGAAATCATTTAAAGCACTACAACTCACAATTTTAATAATGTATACAAATCGATGAAAATGTCCATATTAACTGATTGAGAGGTATTTAAAAAAATACATAGGTGTAATATTTGAAAAAACAAAAGAATTCCCCATAATGAACTTAACGTCACAGAAAACCGTACAATTAGCACTATCAATTAGATAAAATTGGAGCCATTTTTGAGCAAATGGGGTTTGAGCGTTTCTGAAAATGTGGAAATTTGAGCTCATGTGTAAAGAAAATGGTTGAGTTTTTTACTGTTATATGACTTATACGCCACCTTTATAGGTGTATTTTTCTCTATTCTTAAAATTTAAAGAAAAAAATTGGAGACTGAGAAAATTTTAAAAATGTCCGGGAGCTTAATATAAAGTACTCCCAAGTTTTAAACAAATATTCTTCAAAATTTCGAAGCTTCAACTAGAGCCATAATTACA
Source organism: Teleogryllus occipitalis (assembly GCA_011170035.1). Classification (NCBI taxonomy): domain Eukaryota; kingdom Metazoa; phylum Arthropoda; class Insecta; order Orthoptera; family Gryllidae; genus Teleogryllus; species Teleogryllus occipitalis. Next base: position 128,651 of record BLKR01002392.1, read on the forward strand.
GGGTATTCTGCTAGGAGAAGATCGTACGTGTAGTTTGGGCGCCAGCAGTGTCCACTGATGGACGGGCAGAGAGGGACAGATGGACGGACGTTTTGCTTTCAATTGGCTTTTCTGCATCAAGAACCTACAAAACATGGATTCTGGCTACAGCACGTGTTAGAGGATTTTTGTCTTCATTGAGCAACTGGTTTTATGCACTTTTTCGTGACCAGAGCCCGGCAATGGATATTTTTCTGCTCAAAACCCCCCGTTCTTTTCGCGCAGCATTCCATAACTTTCTCTAGGCTACGTATTCTAATACAGCGCTGCTTGAGGGAGGCGAGCAGCGGCGTGGTTTGAAATGCGCGCTCCCTGCCGGGGGCCGTAAGCCTCGATGGTTCCGAGCAGAGTTCGCTGGTGTAGAGGGCAGTGTCGATGCTTTGCTTGCGCCCAAAAAGCTTCGGTCTTTATGGTGTGAGAAAGGGACCGGAGAGGATGGACTGACGAGAGTCGAGAGTGTGGAGAAGTGCCGTGTTGGTCGAATATGGAAAGTAGCTGGCGACCACAAAACATTGAGGTAAAATGGAAAATTAATGTACTTGAATTTGTTGTGGAACATTTAATTCACGAAGAGAGGTGATATAGAGATAGTGATATAGATAGAGATGAAGAGATGAGTCATAACTGATTGATTTGAGTGCTAATGAAGCACTTAATTAACGGTTGAATAGTTGAATTGCGTTGGCGTGGGGTTAGAGGATCAATCGCTCCTTAAATTGAGATGTGGTTCTCCAATTTGGAAGTGAGAAAGTATTGTAGGTGCGAGTCCTGGCATTTGAAGTGGCAAGTGACTTTTTCTGACTTGTTTTGCCGGATGTGTAACATTCTTTTAAATACAAGATGTTCTGTTGCATTATTTTAAGTTGAGGACTTAAAAAGACTTAAATGAATTTGTGCATATTAATGTATTAATTTTCAATCACCAATATGCATATGTGGATTTTGAACCAATTATTTATTAATGAGAAAAGAGCTTGATGAACTTTCAATAGAGAAAAAGAGCTTGGTAAACTTTCAATTTCATTAACAGGTACTGTTGACAATTATGTGCTTTCTATTTGTACCTTATATTGCAATTTACTACTAATGAGGAATGTGTCAAGAGTTGTTAATTTCTTTGAAGTTGGGTGGGTGAGATTCTGCAGTTTCTCTATGGTAGTTATTTTACAAATTAAATATTATATATATATATATATATATATATATATATATATATATATATATATATATATATATATATATATATATATATATATATATCAATGTTATATTAGGTTATATTAGGATTATCTAATATTACAGACTGTGAAAAAAAATGCTGAGTGGAAGGAAAACCGTTACACAGCTATTTCTACTGCTACAGCGTTCAGAAATTTGTTTATCCATGAATATCTTCTGATTGTAATTTGTATCATGTGATTTCATGGCATGTAGAATTAGCATGTGATAGGATTGCTATGTGACCCTGCAGGGTAAAGAGGGTAGAATATTACAATGATTACACGTATAGTAATGAACTAGTATTATCATTTAAGAGTTTGGGGAATGATACTCCATACTTTGAGTATTAATCAAAAGAAATGAAGAAATTTGTCATTTTGAATCTTCATTTTCCTTACAATTTTTAGAGAAATAATACAGAATGTTTATTCTAGAGTTTACTTTGTAAATTAAGTTTTTATTGCTGTGTGTTGATCAAGTTTGGATGTAATTTTTAAAATTGAAAATGAGGGAATTCATCATGAGGGAAATCATCAATACGGAGGGAATTGTTAAGAATGCACAATTCTGAATTCTTTTGGTGTACATGGACATAAGTAGTGTACAGATTATCTGGAAGGATAATGTTCATTCCAAATGACACTTCATTGTTCAAGGTAATAAATTTGACTTTCACAAAAACATTTTTTGAAACAAAAAGCTGATTGATTACAATCTTCAGAATAGTCCTAGAAAATATACTGTGTTGTGGTTGTTTTGTTGTATTTTGTTATTGTTTTTGGGGAGCAGGAAGCCAAACAGTTGTACACTGTTCAAACATTATTTGTAGATTGTCTTTCTTGTGTTTTTTAGGGACATGCAGATGTCTGTGTATCACTGTTTTTTAATAAATGTCATTATTTGTTTCTCGAAACATTGCACTTTTTCTTTTTCGTCGGAAGGGTGTGGACCAACACAGGCAAGAACCTCGCCCCTTTAGTCCCCGATTTCCATTGAGGAAATCGAATCAAAATTTTTTTTTCGCATCATGTTGACCAAACGCGGACGGCCCGACCCACGCTGCCGCCGCCCGCCCGAGCGTTGCTTCACAGTGGGTTACTCCGTACATACCTACGTATACGAAAAAGTAAATAAAAATCTGATCGCCCACTTTAGAATCATTACACTGTTTTATCGACACGTGCAGTGTCGCCTTCTTTCTCTACATTGCAAAACACTTTACACGAAACTATTAATATTTGAAAGATGAAAAATAACAGTAATAATAATAATAATAATAATAATAATAATAATAATAATAATAATAAATTAAAAAGCGAGAGATTAACATTTCAAAACCTAGATATTTTTGTTGCCGAATTATAGAAAACTTATTTTTAACGGTAAACGAACAGATTTGCTTTTCCTGTATTGTTAACAAAATAGAAACTCACCCTAAGCTCTACTACCACTACAAGCAAAAGGAGAGTTCAACAAAACGTGCGCATAGTGAAGCTACACTTACGTCCTGAAGCAAATCAAGGGGCCATCTCAGCATTTGCTCAATGGATCAGGGAAACTGGACAAATACCCGATCGAAATGGGCGTCATTGACCCGGAAGCTGAAGTACATTACTTGCTATAGGCATATTAAGTCTTTTTTTAAAATTATACAATGCAAATGTAAACTAATTCATTATATTATATCTTGCTTTTGTTAAAGTAAACATTATTTTTCTTTTTGACGATCAGTATAGTCTCTAATTGTATAGAAACAGTTTTGCAGAAGAAAATATTTTACTTTTAACTTAAATTTGTGTACTAATTTTAATTGTTTAATTTCATCTGGCAATGCGTTGTAAAGTAACGTACATGTATTGTATGTGGATTTCTTGCAATGAGCTGTTGATACTGACACTTGATGAACATTATTTCTATGTCGTGTTGTAACTATAAATATCAGTATTACATGAAAATGTTCCCACCGTTAAGTAAGTCACTTTTGACAAATATTACAGATTCGTAAATAAATATGCAAGGCAATGGTAAGATTCCAAGCTCAATGAAAAGAGGCTTGCACGGATCACGTGGATGGGATTTTTTCATTATTCGGATAATTTTCTTTTGCAATCTAAATGTCTGGGAACTAAAGGATGAGCTTCCCCAGAATATTATGCCATATCTCAGGCGGGAATGTACATTTGCAAAATACACAACGAGCTGCATGAAGGCTGACAGAATTAGAAAGAATTCTGAATGCATAACATAACGAGCTTAATTTAGTGTTTAATTCTGTTATATGTACATTCCATTTGAGGTTTGATTGAATTGAGAGACCTAGAAATTTTGTTACCTTAACATCAGCTAACTGTATATTGTTCATTTCAATGGAGCATACGATTGCCGATTGAAAATGCAAAATTGCATTGATACAGTTTTTCCCTCGTTAACTATTAATTTGTTATTACAAAACCAATTTGCAACTTCTGATATTGTACTATTTATTGTTTCTTTTTTGCAAAGAACATTCGTGTCATCGGCAAACAAAACTGTTGTTCCATTTTTAATAGATGAAGGCATATCGTTTACATGCAACAAAAAGAAGATAGGACCTAAGATCGAAACTTGTGGGACGCCATGTTCAATTGGCAAAGAATTGGAAAGATAAGTAAATAATGCTAAGGTTATTAACGTTAAAAGCTTTCGAAAGATCTAAAAATATCCCAATGGGTTCATTTTGGTCCATTGATGAAGCAACATGTTTAAGGAAAGAAAAAAATGGCAGTTTCCGTAGATTTTGATTTCCTGAAACAGTGTTGCGAGTCTGAAAACGCTTTGTTTTTCCTGAGAAGTTTCCATTCGTGTATAGAAAAGCCTCTCTAATATTTTTGAGAAAACTGACGTGGTGCAAAATTTTCCATGAATGGGGGATGGAATAATCACATAGTGGCGGCGCACAGTAAAGGAAGAATTGCGCTCAAAGAAATCGTTTGCATAGTGCGCAGGGTTCCGGAATTGTCTTTAAAGGAGTGAGATACGTTTAAATCGCTAGTTCTCCCAGCTATGTATTATGGGACAGCAATATTGGGAGTCGATGGATAGTAGGATAGATCGACTAGAAAGCATCAATACGGATTATTTCAAATTAATTCTCGGAGTCTCTAGATTCGCAGCAAATGCCGGAGTCTTAAGAGAGGTCGGTAGTGTAGGAATTTGGAAAGATTTTAAAATGATCCCCATTTAACTTTGAATTAAATTAGCAGGTGAACAGGCTGACACTTATACATAGATGCTTTAGAGTGTAGTTAGAGGGAAGCACCCAACGCTACAGGTCGTACAAAATTAAACTGCTACTAGAACGTGCAGGTTTGGGGGACGTTTCCGGAGATGGTAGGAGATATGGAAAGACGTGAGACAGAACGGCTAATCTCCGATAGACTTGCGGATATTAAAAGGCAAGAGATCTTGGCAACAACGGCCGAAAAACGTTCGCTAGCGGCACAAATTCACTCGAGTCCGGAATGGGGTTGCGAAAGTTGCGTTCTCACACTTCGAAAGGACGCGAGAGGGGGATACGCTTGGTTCAGGGTCAGGGGGTGGATGCAACGTAGATTTAAAGACTCGAGTGGTAATGGTATCTGTGTGCTTTGCGGTGACAGGGAAAACTGGATCCACATCCTTTTAATTTGCAGTGGGACCGAAACATGGAGAGAAAAATGGATGGGAATGGGAAATTACTACTTCCAAAATAGGAACGCGACGCTCGCCCAAAACATTTTAGATGATCAAAGGTCTAAATTCACAAAAGAATTAGGAACATTTCTAGAAAGGTTCGTACCATTAGGGAAACAAATTAGGGAGTGGGAAAACAGCACTGGTTAGTATGAGCGGAACCTAGACTGGAGAGAAATAAATAAGTAAATAGGCTAACAATTATTTAAGCTCATCAGTAATTTATGTTGTTAGTAAACAGTTAAGAAAATAGGTCAGAAGTCGTAGTCAATTGTTAAATATAAGAACATAAATAAAGCAAAAAAATAAAATGAAACTCCCAAAGTAATAAGCAAATTTGGGGGCGAAGGGAAGTGGGAATCGGAAAAGTAAGGGCAGAAGCGTTGGTGCGGACGATCTCCCGTGGTGATGTTTGTTTCCAGGTGCTGAGGAGGCCAAACACAGGAAGGGGAATGCGTGACGCCCGCGCCAGGAAAGAAATAAATAGTTTGAAAAAGTCGGATAGATTAGCATGAACTCGCTTTCTGACGGCAGGTTTTTCCTCCTTGAGGGATTGTTTCCGCTCAGCCGTACCTTATGGTCTCTTTTCCGCGGCTTTGATGCGATGGAGAGACCATTTGGGGTGAATACCAGAATTCGAAAGGTTAGAATGCGGTAGAACGTAGGAATTGTAATGGCTTAAAGGCCTTCGCCCTAGCCACATAGCATAAGTTATCTAATTTGTCTCTAATAATTACCTATTAAATAAATAAATAAATAATAAAATTAAAATATTAGGAGAAACATTTTAGAAATCGAGAAAGTTATGAATCATTCGGGTAATTGCAGTCTCATAATTGTCAACAATGGATGAACAAAGTAAGTTTACCCATTCAGTTTCGTAAATATGTCTATTTGAAATACGTTTCTCATAATTAGGTCATAATGGTAATAATTTTTCAGTGCAATTTGTCATATCGGAGCAGGATTAAAGACACCATGTTCGAAAGGTGATGTCACTATTTACAATGATTTGTCAGCATTGTCAACTTTCTTTAAGCTAAGAACAAGGAACGTTAAAATTTATAATCTCATAAATGAAGATTTTTGTGTTCAAAATTTATGGTTTGATAACCGTATGTTTCTTTAGGATTGGAGCTTTCTGAACCTACGTGTCAAATTTGCCCAACATATTTTAACTAGAGGTGCTACAGAATGGCAGACTTTTTCGTATCAATTTTTTTCTAATTTACTTTGATCGTTTACTTTCGAAAAACTTCATTTGAAGGCCTTTCAAGAATATCCACTAACAAATGTAATAATGCATACAAACCAAAGGGAATGTCCATATTAACGGCGTGAAAGATATTTAAAACATTACTTTTGTGTAATTTAAATAACAAACAAATAAATACACCAAAATGACGGACAGACGGACGGACTGACGGACGGACGGACTGACTGACTGACTGACGGACGGACTGACGGACAGACGGACGGACGGACGGACGGACAGACGGACAGATGTTTTCCTTCCTTTTAAGGACGCAAAAAAAGACGTTTTGCTTCCTAGTATCCTATTAAATTTTAACACATAAACTTGGTAGTGAATAGAAGATTGTTGATACACTAATTGCCACGGCGCACGGTGCTATCAGAAAAGCAAATTAACTACATTTAAAGATTTGTAGTCATGGTACGAAATAATTTTTGGCATGTACTTAGGACAGTTCATTGAAAATGACAAATACAACAAATCATGACAGGATATTCCTGGAACCGGGATCTGACCGTAATTTAATGCCTTATTGGTTTCCGAAACAATGATATGATCAATCCAGTTCCACTATATGAGAAATAATGCGTTGGATTTAATCTGACAACATGCACGTTCAAGGAATCAAAAGTTTTCACGAAGTTACGTACTATGTGGTTGTCTGCATTGACTAAGTTGCAATTGAACTCGCCCATGATGATGATGTACATGTAATGACTTACAACCGCGAAAAGATGCTCTTCCAACGCTTCCGGTTTTCGGTGGCCAATACACTTCTACAGCCATGCAACGTTTCACACCTACCATAATTTCTACACATAAAAATTCAATACCAGTTGACTCCGTGGCGGATGAATGTACAACTTTGCATTTTAAATCATTCCGTATATACATGCCTGCACCACCAGCCGATTTATTAGTGCCTTTGTAAGAATGTTACGATCTTGACGTAATATTGCCTATCCTGCTATCGCGACGTGTTTGGATGAAATAGATGGTTTCAATCACGATTCACTAATCATTATTACATGAACGTTTATTTCCGAAAATATTGCAAGAACTTTATCATGGTGTTTGCACAATGACTTTGCATTTATGTACACAGTATTTACACGAGGAAAAGCGGCCTAAGTCCCTTTCAGCGGCTCAAGGGTTGTGAGATTTCCGCACCAGGTAGTACGGGGCTTAACGGGGTCTTGGCAGGTGAGAGGCAACTTGCATCGGATCGTGGTTTCCGCGAAGTGTTTAACATACCAAAATAGCTTGGAAAATTAAATTTTTCTAGCAAGTTAAGGAAACTAAATCATACTCAGTACTTTTCCTACTGTATTTAAAAATATTTTTTACAATACACTAGAGGCCTTAGCGTTAAAAAACTTATTATAAAAAATCTAACAAGGTTTGTCAAAATAAATTAAGTTGAGGCAGGTTGACAATTTTAAAGTTTCAAAAAATCAGCATTACTATTTATCCTAATTTTAGAATTGTTAATCTTAACAATGATTCTGCCATCTTGGGTCCAAACATTTTTTAGACTGAACTTAGTGATACATTTTCTTAAGAGTTCTACTCTTTTTTTTTAGTTAAGTCTTCCCTTACAGTAATTTTTATGTTAATTAAAAGTCTCTGCACGAAAGACCTCGGCACGTTTTCTATAACTAGTAATCTTAACAATTATTGGCCTTTCTCGCGCATCTTCCTACCCACACGATGGCTCCTATCGATATCTGCGTAACTCCCCTTTCAGAGTGTGAGCAACCTGAATGGCAATATCAGTGTTCTCGCGATCGCTTTCTTTATAACCAAAAATTCTCAGCGAGTTCCTGCGTTGATATTGCTCGAGTTCGTCCGTTTTTTTAGTCAATTGAATGCTGAAGTTCGCGTATTAGATTGTTCTTCTGCTCGACTTCCTCCTTAAGGTTTTTCACTTCTTCCCTCAACTCAAAATCATGGGTTCTAATGAATGATTAATTTCTTCTCGGATGGTATCAGTAATAAGGGGCTGCAAGACCTCGCACATCTTCACCAAATTTTCGCCGAACGAGGGGATGTCGGGGGAGGAACCAGACTTCGTATGCGTTATCATGTTGGATACGAAAAACAAATAAAACCGCTACAGTGTCCGAAACAGGAAAGAATCTATTGAAATATGCCCGACGTTGACTGGTGCGAATTTGAAACAAGCCCCGTATTTCTATTCAAAGAAACAAGCCTCAATTGAAGGGACATTTTGAAACAATATTTACTGGTAAATGAAATTTGAACACCAGGAAAAATTACACTTGAAACCTAATGATTCCTATGTAATTTAAATCTCTCTCCTTCCAAAATTATGTTTTGATAGCTCAGTTAATTGGGGTTCGAAGTTCATAATTGTTGCTACTTCTCTGCAACCAATTATTTAATTTGCCATCCATACGGAGTGGCGAGGAATCTCAAAATCTTATTAAAATGCTGGATTGCACGTAACGAACAATGATAATCAGCTTTCTTTCAACTTAACAAATTATAATGTATTATATTGACAATCAAAATGAATTCATCTTTGGTCATGACTAGTTTTCACCATATTACAATAGTTATAAACCTTGTTATTCATTCGTGGGTATTGGCGCGCACTCCACTTCTTCGTTCGACCGTAGAACCTGCTCCGCCGATGCAGCAGAATCTTGCTTCTGGATGAAGTCGTCGCCTAATGTCCGTGCTTGGTTCCAAATTCTCCCGGCGATACTATTATAATCCGTGACTTCCCTCTTTTGCGTCTCGCGTGGACGCCTAGACACGAATTTTACTTCCTACAAGAATGCTCTATCCTAATATAAAAAACGATAGTTAATTTAAACTGTCCATTAGTCGTTCCTCGATCTAGTAAAATATATAAAGAGCCGACCCGCTTATCCCCGCATTGCTCTAGCTAATGAATGTTCTTCCAAAAATTTGGAAGCATCCGAATTTTATATATTTATCTTTTGTCTCCCAAAACAATGCCTATCCCACCTCTGCTGTCATTTCACCTAACGAAAATTATCCTTAACGCCGGTTGTTTATTTGTCACATAGCGACCCCTCGCCATCGTCTATTGACATCCCTATACTCTATGTCGAATAAAATGATATTTCCATAATAAAAATGGTTCATTGTGGTATATCACACTTTGATAAACTCGTACTATAGCTTGAGATTATGGAATATTAAATTATTTAGTGGACGAAAATGTCAATGTAACTACTGACACCAATAATGAAGAAGGCAAAGAATCCTCCAAAAGTGTAACTTCGCACACTCACCGCACTGCTGTAGACAGCTGTGGCGAACCGCCATTACCACATCACCCCGCGCCAGGAAAACGCGCAAGGCAAGCGGCACGCAGCGTCGGAAAACATTTCCGGCAGCGGCCTCTAAAAAACGCTGCCGAATGCAAGTCGGCCCAATATAAACGGGCCCGGCAGAGCCAGAGGGCAGTGGCAGAGAGTAACGGAGAGTGGCGGTGAGTGACGAGCACTGGCGAGCACTGACGAGCAGTGACGGGCAGTGACGTACGGAAGAACGGGATTGCTTCTCCGACTGCCGATTCCGACTCCGGACGACTCTCGGGATGATGACGACGCGATCCCAGGTGCTGCCGCTGCTGTCGCCGCCCCCGCCGGAACGCCTGGTCCACGGGGAGATGGGGTAAGAGGCCGTCGCCAGTAATCTCGACTCCCAAGCATCTCCCTTCAATCCATCGTTCCCCGTCTCTCCTTTAATTACCAATAAATGGTGCATTGTTACTGAAAACGCCTTCTGAGTAAGCCGCCCTCCCTCTTCCCCTCAATTTTCCGAAAGTCACCTAATCAATCGCAGTACTCAAAGTGGCGTGTCACCTTAGGAATATGCTGAAACCAGTCAGCTCCGAGGGTAACTCATCACACAGCTTCACGACGATCAGATCCTTTCACTTCTCACCTGCTCTTAAACCTGCAACTACCTGCTAACCCAGCCACACCGAAATACGTCCTTACAACTCGACGGTCATGAGACGAATGACTATTCGTAAAAAGATAAAAACATCGTACGATCTCGGGGACGATTTTCACTTTTCAGCTGATGAAATAAAAGAAAAGGAAGTTCTTATGAGTTATAATGAACAATGTTCAATGCGCGATCGATTCTTGTAATTATGCTTCAAAAATTCGTTGTTGTCGATAGTTCCTAATTTACAGAACCAGTCGATACTAGACAATCTTGGTCTTACAAGAGCAACTGCGAATGCTGTTAAAGAACTCGTTCAGTAAAAAGGAATGTTTGCTATTCCAGATCCGAAGTCAGGAAATAACGTCTTATCTAACGAAATTAAAAAAACAAGTTCTTGATTTCTATTGTGACGAAACGAGCAGAAACTCGAAATAAAAAAATCTACCTGGCAAAAGAGATTGTGTAAGTATTGGAAACAAGCCATAGATAGAAAATATTGCTGTTATTAAATTTGCGAGAAATATGTCATGGTTTTTAAGAATTGAATTGAGAGAGCCGCGTAGGATTTTCAAATTCCTGTTCTTTGAGACCAAAATGGTGTGTTCTTGCTGGAAGTCTAGGCACGCATTGCATTTGCGTTTGCACAATACACCAAAATATACAAAAAAATTAAGATTGAAGAGGTTATCACATGTCTCGTATGCGATACCTCAAATCAGCAGTGCATGCTATTAGAATGTCCAAAATGTCCAATCAACATGATGATGCATCTGATGTTATACTGCGACTTCTATTTAAAGATGAAGATGTGAATGAAGACGAGACAGTGGAAGTAAAGCAGTGGACTAGCACAGATAAGTCAGAACCTTTGTAACACGATGTAACTATTTTGCAAGTATTTCAAGAAAACATTGTCGCGTTTATAAAAGAAAAGATTCCAGGGGTTGAAACTGTTCATTATATGAGTGATGGATGCCCCGGGCAGTACAAAATTGAGAAATGTGTCACTATGCTAATACGAGCAGCGGTGTGGTTTGAGTGCAACTTGGTCGTTTTTTGCCACTGCAGATGAAAAATCGCCATGCGAAGGGATATGTGGCACTATAAAACGAAAAGCTGCGAACGAAAGTTTGCGTCGGCCTTTTGAAAATCAAATCGACAATGTTGACCAGTTAACGCAGTTCTGTAAAGAACGTGTTACTGCGGTTCATTGCGAATTTGTCAAGAAGCCTGAAATCGAAACAGCAAGAAGGAAGACAGTGAAAAGAGCTAAAACGATCCCTGAAACACTGAAGTTTTACGAATTTGTACCAGTGTCAGACTATTGTAATATGCAAATATGCGAGCACAGATGAAGAATTTTGCTAAAATTTGTATTACTGGCAGGCAAGAAAACAAAGTAAATCAATAAATTATCATAGTGTTTTTCAATTTTCTAATCAATAGTAAATTAATTTCTTTTCCCCAGAAATAAATAAATCTGATCTATTCGAGTTCTCTATCGAGTAACTATAGAGCAATCTTAAATACCGAAAACAAGCAATAGAAAAACTGGAAAAAATATTATTTAAACACTAACTTTGATTATTCTTAAATTAAATCATTTGTTTCCTTTATTTTAAAAATCCTTGAGTTTATCCATTAAAAATTAACAAAGGAAAACCTTTCAAAATCTCACAGAATACAAGATATTATATAAATACTTAGAAATTATATTTTATTATGAAATACCATGCAATAATAGGGAATAATCCGAGATCATACGGTTTTAATCGACTAAAAGATGAATGCTATTTTTGAGTCACATACTCAGCGTTCTCCAAAACCAAACATTTTCTTTCTGAAAATTTAAGTCCGGAGGGAAAGTTTAGGCGTCAAACGAATGAAAAATATGTTTAAAAACACGTCGAATAAAATTACCGGAAAGTCATTTTTACTAGTAAATGACGTTTTTAGTGAATAGGTCGATATTTTCGTCACGTTTGACGAAAAATTTGGATTCCTTGGGAAATTTCCAAAAAAATAATAAGTGTCATATTTTTTAAACGAACTTGCATTGTATAAATCACCAATCAAAAAAATAATGATCAAAAAAATGAAATCATTGAAAAAACTTCATTTTTTCTCTAGCAAGTATGGTCGACCAAATAAATTTGAAACTTCGGAATTAACGGTATTTTTGATAAGGAATTTGAAATTCATGTTAGTTTAAAAAACACATATGTCACGTCATATCGAGTTAGCGTGAAATTATCCCTATCACATTCATAATAGTTCTGGGAATAACGTGTAAAAAAACCAGTTGTCTAAGATGGACACAATTGAATCTTATAATTTGAGTTAACATATTAAATATTTGATCCTGAAACCGGATAGACTAGACGAATAGCCATAATCCTTGTGAATGGCCATAGCAGCTTGCGTTAGAATCAGTCTTCTACAAAATTGCATTGGATGGAAACAGAGCAATACTCCATAAGGATCCGTACTGCAATGAAATGTTCGGATGAAAAATAGCCAAGTGTATAAGGCTCGAATTGCGGATGGCTGCACTTGCGTGAGTGCTGTCCTGGCGTACGTCTTCCGGCCGGAGAGTGGTGTCACATTAGAAAACGACGTCGTCTGTGATATTCGCCACCAGAACACAGACACGAGTGAGCTTTTACACTGAAGAAAGTGGTCCCTCGCGCTCAGCCAGCGAAGGGCCGAGCCAATCGCCCGCCCGCGCAGAAAGGTTTCCTCGTCTCGCTGCGAGTGGCTTCGGGCTGTCGCTCGGCAACGCCCTGGCGCCCGGCTACCTCCCCCACTGCGAGTCCCTCGGCCGCGTGGCCTTCATTGTTGGAGCAGCTATGACGCCACTGTATTCTAGAAAGTTCTACAGGTCGGTCTCAAATATTTTTCCACGTAATTAAGATTCAATAATACACCATTGATGAAAATATATTTTCAATTATTGGAAATTATAACTTTTAAACTTCATAACTGTTTGAATTTATTTAATTTCTAATTTAGTTTGTTACTATTTTAATGCTTAGTGTATGTCTGAATGAAAGGAATAATCTCAGCAAATGCTGAAAAAAACAAAAACTATCTGCATAACATAACATCAAACTAGCCTGACGGTCATAGACGCAATTTACGCTTACGGAATTTTAAAGCAATATACACCATTTTCGAGACAAGACACTAAATAATTGCGTCATCTTTATTTGTGGATTGTTTCGGGAAAATCCTAAGAAAATATATTAGTGCTTAACTTAATCAGTTCAAAAAATCTTAATTATTTCATATTTCTTTGTCCTTTATTCTGCGATATCTTGTTCAAAACCGCGACGCCTAAGTGTTTTCGTATTCAAAATACGACGTACCTGGCGTTGCGAAATTGTTAAATGTTTTGCAGCCCAAGAGCTACCGATCTTCACCAGAGCTTGTTTTAAAATACTTCGCGATATCATTTAGTTCAACATGAGAATCTTTCTCACTGTAGTTTTGTACTCGTTTGACTTTATCTCGCACAGTCATTCATTATCACGTTCCTATTTAAGGTCGTATTTTGTCACCCGAAGTTTTCCTAGTGGAATATTCTTAATGGGTGTGTCTTGTGCCGACATATCGAAGAACTATCACCTACATTCTTATTCAAACAAAGCGTGAAGAAATAGCAGGACAAAATATTGTACTGTTTATTTTCCAAATAGGAGGTTCCAATATACGAAGCGAGGACGTAACATTTTGTTAATAAATAAACAACGCGTAGCCATCTCCGATGGCGTCGACATCGCTAGATCGACGACCCATGATGCAATGCGACGACCTACTCACCAGACGATCCGACTCGCCCTATTCCAGCGTTGCCAAATGATTCAATGACCTATATCCCTGTCTCAGCCTTCAATTATCCTGGTACTTCCATTAAATTCCAGTTACCAATGACAATTGGTTATGAAATTGTTCGTATTAAAACTCTACGCGCACAGGAAGTTGGTTAAGTTTTACTCGATTTCGATTTTTTATCAATAAATTAATTGGAAACATGATAAGAGAAAAAACATCTCTCCTCTATGAATGGAAGATTACCAACGTATCCTTTTCTACAGTGGTATTTGCTGCAAATACCATTCTGTACACCGTACATGGCCTCATCCTGGTACACCGTCTCTTCATTAAAATTCTGGTAAGGAGTTTTTCCCCTTTTTATTCAAATCCAAATATATAATATCCTAAGGTTCCTCCTATAACAGTTGTGTCCTCCGATAGTTCTCGCAACGCATACAACTGATGGATTTCATTTTCAAATTTTATGCTCATTCTGATCCCCAACGCCACGGAAGGGGGGAACTGGCTTCGATTAATGATGTAGGAACTTTTTCTTACAGTGAGTGGAAATATATTAACTAGTGGTGCTACAGAAGCACATACTTTCTCGCGCTATTAGAAAACAGCTACGTAAAATTACAGAGTATACTATGGTATCTAGGCGTGCTAGTCATCAGTTCGTTGCATGGATAATAGGCGTTGTGTTTGTCTATATGTGCACATCAGTTTGTAAGTTAACTACTATCCCGTAGTGAATGAACTCCGACGTTGCAGTAACAACTTAAATGATATCGTGTGATAAGTGAATGTCATTCGTTATCAACTCATCAACAGGGCATGCAATATGCAGTGCACTTTTAACCCTAAACAACGGTGGATTCGACACCTTAATCGACGAAGTTCTTCAAAACCCGGAAATGTTACCATCTAGTGAAGATATGGATTTCATCACAGACGCAGCCCTGATGCAGCACAACCCCGAAGTGAATCTCGAGGTTGGCAACTCAACAGTAAACGCGATCAACGGTCAAACCTACCCTTCAACGGCAACCTCTCTCACCAGAAAAAGGTCAGTCGGTGATACCTCGAACTCTCACGAAGACAAAAAGTTGAGTGTAGATCCCAACAAATCTAGTGATCCATCTCAATTCTCAAGTGAACTTGAATATAATGTGCCTACCGATTTAGTGAATTAACAAAAATCGAGAACACGAGATTTGCTTACCTAAACAATGTCCCAAACGAAAATTAGTCTCAAACGTAAAAATTCCT
This sequence comes from Teleogryllus occipitalis, assembly GCA_011170035.1. Taxonomy (NCBI): domain Eukaryota; kingdom Metazoa; phylum Arthropoda; class Insecta; order Orthoptera; family Gryllidae; genus Teleogryllus; species Teleogryllus occipitalis. The sequence goes on from BLKR01002392.1 coordinate 143,919, forward strand.
CCAATATATGTGTCTAATATAACGAACATTAATAATTTCACCAAGGAACTTAAAGCATAAGTTTCAAGTAATTTCATATCAGATATTAAATATGACAAAATCAAGATCAGTGCCAAAACACCAACAGACTTCCGTAATATTGTTAAATACCTTATACAAACACAAAGGAACTTTCATTCATACAAAGATCCTTCAAAACAAAATTTCAAACAATAGATCACATATATAACCATCGAATGAAGGTAGAAAGACGTAAAAAACCGAAAGGCCCCTTGCAATGTCAAGGATGTTTGGATTTCGGACACACAAAAAAACTGCAATCACGTCATCAACTGCGCGTTCTGTGCAGGCAATCATTATTCAGTAAAGCGCCCCAAGAAGAACGAAACTCCGACGTGTGCTCTCTGTAAAGGAAACCATAGGACGGACATTAGAAACTAGAACGGTTTATACTTTAAAGAGATAAATGAAAAAAAACCGTCCAATGATAATAGTAATGTAAACCAATCCTTAACTGGTCAATCCTCGCAAACCAACCTTAATCAACAATTCCCACCGTTGCCTCAAACCGACACAATCCCGAACTTCAACCATATTTCGAACTCCCAAAATCAACCCAAAACCGCCCAAAACTCCCGTAAACCACCAAATTCTCAATCGCCAGACCCTCAAACCAGCAACCCGATAATCAACTCAATAATAAATGCCATCACCTCATGCATTATTAATTTCATCAATTCATTCATACCATCAATAATCGGCACCATACAAAACTCCGTAACCGCGTATTTAACCAATAGCAATGGCAGATAAACCCAACAATAATTTAACCTGCTTAAATTGGAACTCCAATGGCATCAACAATAAAAAGGTAAAACGTCCCTACCCCTAAAATAAATACTTTAAAAATAAACGGGGTAAAATATCAAATATTCTTCACAAATGCAATTCCCAGAATAAAGATCCTGATAACTCCAATTGAAATAGATCAATCAATAAACTATTTGAACGAACTAATTATCTCCACTATTAAAACATCTCAACCCACCCTACTACCAAACGCTAACAAAAACACATACAGCAAATTATCTCAATCTATTCAAAATGCAGTAATCACAAAAAATAAAGCCAGAAGACTGTGGAACCGACTTAAAACTAGAGAACTCAAGAAGGAACTAAATCTAATCACTAACATTGTGAAAAAACTCGCAAAAATCAACACTTTCATAATATACTAAATTCACTAAACACCACCAACAACTCGCTCTGGCAATTCACCAAGAAAATACTAAAAAAGAAAAACACAAATCCCTCCCTTAAAAACCACGACAGGTAAAGCTTATTCATCCTATCATAAAGCTGAAGAACTTGCTATTTTGCATCGAAGTTCACCTTACATAATACACAATTTCATCCCGAACACACCATAATAAAAACAAAGTATTCATGGACCTCCCTACAAAATCCAATACACTTCTCCGACAGAAATGAATAAAACCTTCCAACTAAAAAATCCCCAGGTCACGATTGCATTAATAACACAGCTCTTAAGTATTTGCCACCCCCAGCAATAGCATTTTTAAATAACAATTTCAACTCATGCTTCAGAATCGGATATTTCCCACTGACTTGGAAGCATGCAATTATCATTCCCATCCCCAAACCAAACAAAAACGATTGATTGATTGATTTTTTTGTGTTTCCGGGCGCGTCAACTACTTCGGTCATTAGTCCCGTTAGTGTAGTGCATGTTTCCCCCCCCGGGAGATGGCGGTGATCTTCCCCCGCTGGATGGCGAGATCCGGCGCCGACCTACCGTCGGCTAGTGGGGTTTCCCCCTAACCACGACTCTCCCACCAGCGGGGCACCGCCCCAGCCGGGACAAGCTCTAAGCTCCCGACCGGTCTCCCGAAATATGTGGTAGTGTAGTGCATGTTAGTGTAAGTGTATGTGTGTAAGGGGAGAGGATACGACAAGGAATGGGAAGGACATCAGTTGATGCACTGAGCTACCGCTACCGGTGTCTTCACCGATAGTTTGCGCACTATAAGCTTGTTACCAAACATTTCAAAAATTTTCGAAAACATTATCCTAACAAGACTAAACAAATATCTCCACTTAACAAAAGCTATACCAATAGAACAATTTGGATTCACAGAAAAAATATCCACACATCAGTTACTCTGTATTACAGAACATATATACAAGCCTTTTAAAGAAAACACACCATAGCGATTTTCAAAGACATTATAAAAGCACTTGACCGAACATGTCATCAAGTCCTGAACTACAAACTAATCAAAATTGATACTCCACACTACATACTCTCAATAGTAAATAGTTTTCTTGACAATAGAACATTTTCGGTAAATGTTAACCACCACCTTTCAAATCCGAGATTAATAAACGCTGGACTCCCTCAAGGTTCCCCACTTTTTCCGACCTTATTCAACTTGTATGTGGCTGATCTTCCTAAACTAAATAATATTCAAACAGCTCAATCTGCGGATGATACGGCCATATTCTCTTCAGACACATCCATGAATCTAATTAGAAACAGAATGCAATTATACCTTCACATGTTGGATAGCTGGGCTTCCGCACTCAAGATACAGTTAAATCCAAGTAAACCTCCCGCCAAAATATTCACACGAAGACCTTACACTCCACCCAATCCAATGACACTGAACAATAACACAATAGAATGGCTACCACCCACCAAACCGGTTAAATATCTCGGACTTCAACTAGACACCAAACTAAACTTGAAGCAACACATAGATAACAAACTAATTCAATCCAAAATAAAAGTACTGCAGCTAAAACCGTTAATTCACAGAAATAGCTCGGTACCATTCAATTCCTCCATATTAATATTCAAAACAGTCATAAGACCTCTACTACTGTACGTCTGCCCAAAATGGATCAACGCCTCCAAAACCAACATTGACAGAATTCAAGTAATACAGAATCAGTTTCTTAGAACAATAGCCAACGCTCCATGGTTTCCAACTTCCAACTTCATAAGGAATTTAACCTTGAACCGTTATCACAGCATATAGCTTATCTTTCCACTAACTTTTACTCCAACTTAAATCAAATCCCCTCCTTGGTGCATTTCAGACTCTGTAAAAATCCTACCCATCAAACCAGAATTACAAATAAATACCCGTATCATTCATTTTTCATCAAATTCGCCGAATTGAAATCTGATTGGAGGACCCACTAGGGAGTCCTCTCTCATTGTAATAATTATAATTAACTTACACGTTCATTTTAAGTTAGTTTATAAGAAATAAATACATATGTAAAGTTGTTAACAACTAATCTATGTACCTACCATCAAAACCAACAAATTGAAGAAAAAAAACGTAATATTGCAACATTGCATTTTCTGCGCTACTAACTCCTCACTTATTACATAAACACGTCTAATTCAACCAAGAAGCAAGCAACGAACTGTTGCCAGCGCAGCGTTGTCAAAGCTATGCACATTCGCTTGGCTAATTATTCTTAATAACTCCGAAAGACGGTAGGAAACCATTTTGTCCTTACCGGCCTAATTTTTTAATAAAAGAATTTTAAATGTATATACGCTCTTATGGAAAAACCTTCGCGGGCAGTTTTCTGTAAGATATTGTACTAGTTACACGGTTAATGTACCTTTTTCTTTCATTCAATTCGCAGTAAGTTTTTTAAGGGATCCGATGATATTAAATGATATATAACATACTTCACCGCGCATTCTGAGGAGTAATTTATAAAACACTACTGCGAAATTGATCGGAAATACGGAAGTACTGGCTCTCGGCCCAGGAGTTACACCATTACCAGCTGAACTAACAATAACTAGCTTCTCAAATATCCGTGTGGTATTATTACGAAATTCTCTTTAATCTTTGAGGATTAAAATTGATAAAATATGATATTAGATTGATAAAAAAATATATGAATACATTGGGAATACAAAAGCGAAGAGGTAAAAATAAATTAATATTGGCATTTGCAATAGTAAATTATAATGAAAATTAAATAATTGTCATATTCTTTCAATTTTTCTTGTAGCCCGAAGTAGGGGTGAAAACTGTATATAATTCATTAATTTTAATCAGAAATTACGCAAAAAAACTCGTTTTTTCAAAAATTTGTACATGACCTTCTTTAACGAGCTAATTTTGTAGAATGTTTTATGTCTTGGGCAAAAATTTCTATCTCCAATTTTGTTGTTCTCAGACTTTGAGACAAAAATCTTAAACGTTCTTCGCACTATTCAACAACAAAAGAAACTTTTGAAAATGTCCTAGGAACTTCAGGAGCCCACAAAATTAAAACATCGGTTTCAAAACCCAGGGGCCGCGACATCAATCAAAACTATTGGGGAACATCAATTTTGGAGAAAATCCGCTGAACGGCTTTCGGGCTAGCATTGTGCACAGACAGACGGACAGACAGATGCTTCGCCGTCAATCGTATTTTCGGTATGAAGGACGCACAAAATATGGATTCTAGCTATACCACGTGTTAGAAGAGGTTGTTCTTATATATTTAGCAACAGGATTTATACATACATTTTCGTTACCAGGGCCCGGCAGTAAGAGTTTATGTGTCGAAAAATCGCCTCTTTCCGGCGAATGAGAAAAAACAAACAAGCTAAACTTCTCATCACTGAGTGCGATTGTCGCATCAACCAGCAACATTCCATATTATATTATCCATCAATGCGCGACATATCACTCAGTTATGCAAATTGTGTGCGTACAGTTTAATCATACATCACTTTTATACGTTTTTTTGTTTATTTTTTGAAAAATTTACTATTAAATGACCTCTTTAAGGAGTGCCGGGGGCCTTGGGTCCTGGCCCCTCGGGCCCGTGCTTTAACACGGCCTGTACACAGAGGAACATGACGTCATTGGAATACCTACACATGCTTACACTTATACGATGTGCCATGGTCACTGCACGTTTCAATAATTACAGTGGAACACTACTAATTCATGAAACATAAACTAGCCGTCCGATGTTTATACTAAAAAATAATAAAGAGGTTATGAATATTTGTAGAAAAAGAATAAAAATGAAATAACAAATTTACTGTACTTAAAATAGTAATAGAATAGAATAGAATAGAATAGAATAGAATAGAATAGAAGGTATTGATAGGAGTCGTCACTGACAATAGTCACAGCCCCCATTTATCATTATGGAGTGTAAAGAAGTCAGTGTTACTGTATAAATAGATTCAGTGTTCGTTGTAAAATCAAATATATTGTGAAAAAACTTGCCTTTTTAAAATCTAATTTATTAACGTATTACTCCTTTAAAATTATATTGTTTTTATACAGTAATATTTAACAATAATAACAAAGAACACCTAATTAGTTTTTATGACTATGAATATTAATAGTACATTTGGATGAATTTTGAGGGTGACCAGCGATCTGCCTTTTTGGAATTCAAGGTTTCTTCCCGGTTTTCCAGGTCTGAGAATAAAAATTTTCCAGGTTCTTTTTCGCTCGCTACAACATATTTTTACCTTCTATTGCTTACGCAGTAGAGAGGAAGTGATCCTGCGGGAAACAACAGCGAATTTTCAGCAGTAAAACTCTTATTGCCGGGTCATTTTAAAGAAGTGGATAAATCCAGTTGCTACATTTTGAAAAGAATTCCTCTAACTCATGATGTAGCCAGAATCCATGTTTTGTGGGTCATTGATTCCGGAAACGCGGTTGACAGCAAAACTTCCGTCCATCTGTCTGACAGTAAACAACCCTAGGGGCTAAACCGTTCAGCCAATTTTCATGAAAATTGATATTCCTTATTTGATCTGGCGATGTCACCGCCCCTTAAATTTGAAACCGATATTTTAATTTTTTTGGGGGGGGAGGGTACACGAAGCCCTTGGGACATTTTCAATTTTTTCAAAGAAAACTCTTCATCGTTTTTGATTAAATTTTGTCGTTGGATAGTGTGAAGGTCGTTTAAGAGAATAGTGCACGTCTCAAGTTCGTTGAAAACCCTGATTTTTCGAAAATTGCAAAAGTTCAACTTTTTCCGGCGTCTTCCTACAATCCAACATCCTACTTCCTGCAATTATAATGATGAGAGATTTTTTCCCCTTCATGGAATCTCTTCCTTAAAGATAGATTTTGAAATACGCTCGCCGAGGTAATACGGTTTTCGTGTATTTATGCGAAATATAGGCAATTGTTTTGACATTTTCTCAACTTTTCGGTTTCTTAATAGTAGAACCGAAGTATTACTTCAAGAATATTAAACACACACAATGTACACATTAACGGCGTAAGACATATTTAAAAAATACATTTTTATAATTTTGGGTAAAAAATGATACACCAAAATAAACTTGTCACTTTATACTGTACACTAAGCACTATCTATTGGGAAAAATGAAGAAAACATTTGGAGCCAATTTTCAGAAAATGGCGTTTGAGCGTTTCTAAAACTGCGGAATTTAGAGCTCATTTTCACAGAAACTGTTATGCTTTTGAGAAAATTTATTGATCAATATTTAAAGCACATGTACTCATAAATATAATACTGTGAAGAAACCCCCTCTAAAGTAAGTATTACCGACGTGAGACAAGTGAAAACCCTTGTGTAAAGTTTGAAAAGACAAAAGAATAGATGGTGTTTGTCATCGCATAGGGTTCGTTGGGCACTAACAGTACCAAAAATTTAAAGAAAAAATTGGAGCTGTTTTCGAGAAAATCTTGTTTTCGTAATTTTTTGAAATTGCAAATATTGCACGCACTATTGCGCGAAAACTATTAAAAGTTACAAAACAATCTACATGACCTTAATCAAAGTACTATTTATGGTCACCAGTTTTAATTTGAAGGAAAAAAGTCTTCATCTTCAGTATGTAGTTGTAAGAAGTTGCCGAAAAAAATTCATACATTTACAATTTCCAAAAATTCAGAGTTAGTCCTGAAAATCGGACCTATGCCACCTTTATAAGTATATATAACTATTCTTAAAGGAAATTTAAAGAAAAAAATATGGTGCCATTTTTGAGAAAATTTTGAAAATGTCCATGTCCTTCATATAAAGTTCCCCTCAAAATTAATAAATGTTTTTCAAAATTGCAGAGCTTCGGATCTCGCAAAAACGACATGGGGTTTCTTCAATTTGGAAAAAGTCCTACGCATCGTTTAGACGCTAAGGATTGTTCACATACACCAGACCATGAACGGACGGACGTTTTGCTTTCAATTGATGTTTGGCATCAAGGACTCATAAAACAGGGATTCTGGCTACACTGTGTTAGAGGAATTTGTCTCTTAATTTAGCAACTTGTTTTTTTGCACTTTTTCGTTACCAGAGCCCAGAAATGAATTTTTCCGCCGAAAATCCGCTGTTTTTTCGCGCAGCATTACTTAACTTTCACTATACTATGTATATTACTCCGTACTTACGTACGTATACAAGAAAGTAAAAACTAATCGAAACTCAGCTATTGAGTTCCCGGTCAGACGTTTGTTCCAACAAATATATCGCTCATGTTCATGCAACCCACAGGCAACCTTAATAGATGCAATGTGTGGCTAGGTATTTTACCCATGTTGCACCTGTACAAGTGGCAGTGTTTTTGATTTGGTTTGATTTATTTGGTCAAAAAAAGAGTAAGAACTGTGTATGACGTATGGGGGATAAGATTATAGCGCACGTTTTTGTGGTGGGGCGACGCCGTCTTGCGACCCTCACCGCCCGCCCTCCGCTCGGGCCGCGCTGGTCTGGCGACCAGATGTCCAGGCCGACCGTTCGCCACCCCCCGCACCCCTGTGGGTGCCACCAACAAAGGCAACGCCACCCCCGCTGACGCCGGGGATGGACTGACCCGGCGGTGTATAAGACCGGGCCAGGCCTAAGAAGTGGTCGCTCGTTTCCCGCTCTTCGTGAGTGCGGTAGTGATCGCCGGCGTCCCGCTCTACGGTTGCCTTCGGGTTGACCGAGTCGGGAATCGACGCCGAGCCGAACCGAGCGACCCACCGCCAGCCTATCTGCCTTCGCCGCCGCCTGCGCCGTCGCCTTGTGGCCGCCGCCTTCCCCGCCGCATACGCCGCCGCCGCCTCGAGGCCGCTGGATTAGCCGCCGCTACCTGCCACCCTTCCCCCACCCTCCTCATGGCAACGACCGACTGAGTGCTGGGCTGCGGCGCCTCTGTTGGGGCAACGTACTTGCAAAGGAACTTACAATAAACCATTTTGTAGATAACCAACACCGAGTTCATCTTTCTCCCGATACACACTCTCCCATCATGTCCCACATTTCGGAATTGTTTATAAAATTGTTAATAGTTGAAAAATTGTTAATTTGCAGTTTTCGGTTCTGGGAGAGGGAGAGAACCCTTCCCACTTTAGAATTGCAAAAATTGGAAATTGTTTCTAATTTTACAAATTCTGCAATTCTTTTGTATTCTCTCATCTCAATTCCCTTTACAGAAGATGCAAAATTCCGCAATCCAACCGGAGCTATCGCCTTTCGTTTTCGAGATATGCAATTGTTTATAGGATCTTAGCATCCGATGCCAACCCTCAATTGTTTCCAGACAATTCATTCGCTCTTGCAAGTCAAGTATAAAATTCAAACAGTTTTGCAGTGTCTTGCATTCTGCTGATTAATATGTATTAACCATATCAGACTTACGACAAATCGGTGGAAATTGTTGCTCATGAGCTGTTTTTTAACTTTCGGAATTTAATTTTTATTCTTCATGTATCGTTGAAACAGTAGTTTAGATATTTTGATTCGTCCGAGTTATAAATAAATTCTCTTGCAAATTTCAAAACGCTGAGACTAAATGTTGTACTGCAAATGTGGAGATTTCTTTCTGTATTATAATATTGCGATTACCAAATAGTGCGTCCAGTTATCACTATTAGTTTTAATTCAATTTTCTGCTTTTCATTTTGTTTGCATTTAATACATTTTCTATTTATTATATAATTTTGTTAATGTATTTTAGGAATGGCGTTTAACTGATGCTAATGTTATTCGTTATTTGAGTGAGATTGCAGTTTCCAAGTACTCACGGTTCAAATTACGTCTTATTGCGATCGGAGAGCGGAGGAATACCTACATTGAGAGTGGACTGACAATATGCCAACTTCAGGGAAAGAAATCCACAATCTCGAAGGGAATATTGATGACTAAAATAAAAGATTGTAAAATGTCGCGTTCGTAATAGTTGTGACTGTCAATCAAATAATTTCATGGCAGAATCTACAGCAAGGGTGGCCAGTTTTGCCTGCGTGGGCATTCGTGTTCCTATTCTTCCTCGCGGGCGCTGCCACTCAAAATCGTCGCTGCAGCGGGCAACGAAGGAAATTTAAGCGCGGAAACATTCTTGGGAGATAGGTAACTGAATTACAAAAGGGAAGAATGGTTTCATGATTATTTATTAAATAAAACATAATAACTCTTGTAAAAAGCGCTTGCTATTTGGAAAATAGAAAAATTCGTAATGAGAATTTTCTGTGAATAGAATTATACAGAGTTCCACCAACTATGGGCCACCTCCCATGTATTTTTTTCCACTAGCGATAGATAATCATAAATAGACGAAGTCAGTGATGTAACATACGTTAATGTTTTGATAGTATATTGAGTATAAAATTATACTTTCAGACATGTGATTTTGAACTAAATGTACAAGATTTCCTGTTGCAACTGTCGGATTTGGGGAAGGTTGCTTTCGCGGCGCCGGCACTTTTGCGAGAACAGGAGAAAGGTCGCCAAGGACACATTCCCCCAAAGCGACAGGGTCGACGGCTGCTAGAGGAAAAATTGCACGTTTAATTTCAAATCTCAAGTCTCATCATATAAATATATAAAAACAGGTTTATACGTTTATAGTATTATCGTTTTTTTTACATGCTTTAGAATACAATTCTTAAGTGATTACAAGTATCAGAAAAAAGTTTCTAAATATTATTTTATCGTATTAAAGGAATCGAAGAAAATGTCTTCGCGCAAGAATTAGTGCTATTTACTAATTCAAAAGAATTCAATGAAATGGAGAATTAGTCCACTACCAATTCGTGAACTATTTTTTTCATTTAATCCCAAAATACCAAATAATACTAATACAGTCTTAGCAATCCACTTTAATTCACGTAATTCAAAGTTAATTGTGAATGAACTTAAGGATATTAAGTAATTTAAATTAATTACATTAAGTTTTCCAAAATTAAGAACAATTGAAATATTTTATTGAAGTTTCTCAAGAAAATGTTTCAGTCTATCAGAATGGAGATGCGAAGGTACGCTTTCTCTAATTGTAAATTTGGGAGTCAGAAAATAAACGGACGCAGAATATTGCCGGGAAGTGGGAAAGAATGAATATTATACAACACAGTCGCTTAATGTCATCATTCCACGACTTTCTTGCAACCGAAATATCAACATATTTTAGAATATACCGTTAGAATTCAGCTTCATTTGTTATCATAAAGTACACAATCAATGGAAGTTGTAATATAATATAATATAATATAATATAATAAATGTAATATAATAAATGGAAGTTGTTGAATAAAAAAAGTTGGGACTCAACGGTTGTACGTACTTGCACTTCCGTTAGAACATTATAATATGTAATTTAAGGTGGATGGTGGAGTGGATAGATAAGTCTTTAAAATAATAACTGAAATAATATAAATACCAGGTGCCTCACAAATTATGGACAACCCTCATAACTTTAAACTGTGCACGATATTGAAATGCAGTTTTCGTCCAACAACTCTGATCATAGGACAGGAAAAGTGCCCAGAGATATTGTTAGTAACATTTTTATTTTTGGATAAATGCAATCATTCTTCATTTTTTAAATAGAAGTTTATAGTTTTTCGTCTGAAATAGAGCATGGAAGAGGGTAATAAAATTATTTTTTTCATTTTTTCAATATTTTGAAAGAAATATAGAGTAAAAAACTTACAGTGAGTGTAAAACGTCCTTGTAAACTCAAGCCCGAACTTCAAGATCAATGGCCCCTAGTCAAAAACAGATTAGAGCCCCTCCTATGTAGTAATAAACCAAAACAAAAAATAGCCAAATATTTATATTTCACCAAATAATAATACTAAAATAACTAGGACAATTTGGTTAACTGGGCCAGATATGGTTTTTTATTTTTTTTCATTTGTTTAGCTGAGGTTAGCCAAACTTATTACATAATGATGTGAAGTTAATGTAAGAAACAGTAATACAAATTATTAATTTTCAAGTTTTAGCAAATTTTGTGGGATGAATGTAGTTGAATGAAACGTAGTTGACGAATACATTATCCACTTCACTGCAACATAGGGTTAACTGAGCCTCTTGTGGTGAAGTGAATTATTAAGAGTAAGTTGAACACAGTGCCAACCTGGATGGCCGAGGTGGCTAAGAGCGAGTACCGACTCAGCACTTCGGTCCGAAGGGTCGTGGGTTCGAGTCCCGCCTTGGGCATGGCTGTTTGTCCCTTGACTTTGTATGTATGTGTTGTCGCGGAGGGCCTCGCGTTCTGCTGACCCCAGATCAGAGGAGCCCGCAAGTGTGTTGGTGTCTAGTGTATGGTCGAATATGCGTCCCATCGGGGCGTAAAGGGTAACCGGCTGTTGGCTGGATAAAAGCCCTAGAAAAAAAAGTTGAACACAGTTCTTCGGGTATATTATAAATAGGGGACAGATTTTAATGAAATATCATTTTTACTTTTTCGTATACGGAGTAATATAGATATATACGTAGTATAGAGAAAGTTATGTAAATGCTGCGTGAAAAAAAACGGCGGACGCAGGGACACCGCCATACGAAGCACAGCAGTTGAAAGGTAATTTGTTGGCGTATTTCCAACTTTCGCGTTGTATATAATTTTCGTTCAAATGTGACTTGGTAATTCTATAAATGAAAGAAATTTGTAATACAGCATTGTGTATCTTTAAATTGCTAACTACAGTAATCATATAATGACCACATCTTAATGCAACATTTCTGTGTAGGCCTTTTTAGGAGACTTAAAGACGAAGCGAAGTTTGCACAAGACAACTACAAAAAGTTGTCGCAGAAGACTGGTGGCGGGCCTAGTAAACCTGCCTTTAAAAATAAAGCTGTAGAACTTGTAGCGGGATTAATTGGGAATGCATATGATCCTTTGAAAGACCCGTTTGATGACGATGTGCTACCATTTCAGGTAAGCTTTACACAATTTGTAGGATTGTTTTCTTCTCACAAATATTTATGTTCGGTTAATTTTATAGGAAGGTCCTAGTGAAGAAAGAAGAGAGGAATTGCTGGAGGTAATTCAAGTAGAAGAAATACCCATCATGGAAACACCACAAAGGAATAAGGCAAAGAAGAGGTAAAATACTAGAACTGTCCCTATGCATGTGCAAAATTAACCCAGTTAAGGTGTGAACTTCAAACTATTTGTAATGGATACTTTAGTAGCAAGTGATGTACTCTGTGAAGATAAAATTATACATTGACCAAGAAGTAAAGAATGTGAATCTATTACAACTTACATTTTCATTCAGTTAGTGCAAGCGCTTCAATTTTCGTATATATTTACCTATGGTATAATTGTTCTGCAGGAATTGCTTGAGTTAGGACTTCTCTATATTAGTCTTTTCTCTGTGTTAGTTTCCCCATTTCCTGGGCATTGTTTGATTTTACAGTATTAAAATGTGAACAATCTAGTTTTGATATATAATTACGTATAAATATTGGCAAAATTTATGCAAAACATTTTCAAAGCATTCCAGTTAGATTAAGTAATAAAATTGTATTAACTGCGTGGCCACTTACTGGAAAAATCAGGGAATTTGTAGATGAAACATTAGAATTCAGGAGAAAGTTTGAGAGGCTAATAAAACTAGATATTATTCCTTGAAAGCATTTGTGCAGCATGACAACTTACATTTTTTACTCAGTTTTTATTTTGTGAGAGGATATTGTCGCACCTAATCAGAGCTGACCGATTAGTATCACACCACCTTCAATATTTTCTTCCAACAGTTTGAAATTCCAAATCTTATTAGGAACACAAGGAAAATTAGGAAAAGTCAGAAAAATTTGTTCCAGGAAATGTGTGGCCACCATGATTAATGGTTCATTTCAGAAGGAACTCATAAGTGACATGTCATAATTAATTTAGAATTATAATGAATTGTAAGGTACATTATAACCAACCAAAACTGAAATGAAATTAAACCCAATGGAGTACAATGAAGTTGATCTGATAAGGAAGAAAACTGTCCAATCCTATAAATTTTTCAGAACAATGTAAAGTGTAAATGTAAGATAAGAGTCACCTGTCTCATGACAATGAGTTATTGTTTTTATATGTGGAAAAGTATCCATTCAATTAGTAGTCTTTATGTAGGATTAAAAATAGCAGTGTGAGAAAGGTTGCATAAAAGTAAGATCTTTGAGATTTGAAGTGCACAATTTGTTTTTCTGTAGGAAACGAGATACCTTTGAAGACAGCATGTTGAAGATGGCACAAGAATCCCAAGCAAAAATGAGAGAACATGCAAAGAGGATGGCTATTTTGGAGATGGAGGAAGAAACAGCACGCTGCAATCTGCTGTTAATGAAAGCTAAGTTGAGAAAAGCAGGTTGTCTAGATAATTAAGTTGGCTTCACTTTAAATCCTTTTTATTTACATATGTATTTAATTTCTAAGTTGATTAGCATTTAAGTTTCTTTACTGCTTTGTTAGTGTTAATTATTTAGATAATATTAAGTTTAAAATAATAACTATTAATATAACTAATATAATGATTGATGTGATTATTATTAATACATGTTTTGAAGCATGAGCCTGCATGTGAAGGCATAATGGCTAGAACTTTGTTGATGCTGCCGGAAATTTCCAATTTGCAGGAATCTGTGTACCGTTATTTTTGCTGGTGAAGAATATGAGGGCCTACCGCTGAAGGAATTTCAATTTGCAGTCTGTCTGAAGGATTTTTGCCTGATAGGTTTTTCCTTCAGGGTCAGGAGGTGGCAAGATTGAGTGGTTGTTGCCATTAATCTGACCACCTTCTGGGGTGAATGCCAGATTGCTTTAGTGAAGTTACTGAGGCTTTTTAGGTGAGTAGGAAGCAATGCTTTAAATGAATTTGTAGTCTAAATATATATATATATATATATATATATATATATATATATATATATATATATATATATATATATATATATTACAATTTGCAAAACTATTCAAATAAAAATAAATACTGTTAATACATAAATTATACAGTACTCACCTAAGTACAATTAGTAATTGCAGGCATACAGGGAGTCCTGAACCGCGCGTGTCTTTTACGAGGTTATCGTGCAACTCTCCTGCGAGATAGGTTACGGTTTCCTTCGAAAAGCGAAACCTGGGACGAAATTCGCGATCGTTGTACTCCTCCAAAGGATTACTGCGATCCCGCAGCATGCGAGGATGCTGTAATCTTCGTCGGTTTACATTATCACGAATTTCACGCAATCTTCTGTCATGGTCCATTACGAATGAAAGGTGCTTGCACAGCTAACAACACACAGCATACACAGCCCGAATAGCGCGAACCTCGCTTATGCGGTGAGACATCGGCTTCAGACCAACCCCCGCCGGTGTTCGGTATATTGGAGCCGTGGCTCGAGCCATGCGAGACATCGTTTTGGCCAGCGAAATCCACGGCTTCGAGAAGCCGCGTCTCGGACATCGTTTTGGCAAGCGACCTACTGTTGCTAAATTAAGAGAAAGAAAGTCCTCTAATACATGGTGTAGCCAGAATCCCTGTTTTGTTGGTCCTCGATGCCGAAAACCCAATTCAAGGCGAAACTCCCGCTGTCTGTCCGTCTGCGACCAGTACTAGAGCTTAAACCATGCGTAGGATTTTTTTTCCAAGTTGGAGAAATACCAGTCTATCTATCTCTAGTTGAAGCTTTAAATTTTGAAAACCATTCTTTAAAACTTTGGGGTACTTTACAACAAGCCCCACGGTCATTCTCAAAATTTTCTCAAACGTTTTGCTGAATGTTTCCGACAAAGTAAAAATAAATATATAAATAAATACACTTCGACCCACCACTGAGTAGGTTACACGCAAAAAAGAACACCAACTACAGAGCCCGAATTCCTGCCCGTTAGAATGCAGTTGTAATGTTATTACATAAACGGGGTCCCACCAACTATGGACCGGGAGCGGTAGCTCAGTGCATCAACTGATGTCACTGCAGTGCCTCTGATCGGGAGGTCCTAGGTTCGAGTCCTGACGGCGCACAGTGGTGCATTTTGACGATTTCCTGGCCAAAACCTCTGAGAGCTATAGTATGTTTTCTACGACGACCAAATTTATTTTGGATTATCTTTATAATGTAAGGGAGCTGGTAACATAATACCAGAATAATACACTGCTTAAATCTGTAAAATATAAATATGTATTTTTCTATATAAACTTTGTTAAATTTTATCAATTCACAAACTTGATTTTAGAAAACCGTTGGGATTACTTTCAAATTAATTAATAACATTTGGCATAAAGAAGCATGGTATTAATGCCATCTCATGTCCTCTGCCACAGAAAATTCATATAGTGTCCGAAGAACCGGAAAGGAAGATCATATTTTTCACTAGGCTACATATGTTTTAGACAAAGCATATTTGTTTTAGAATTTTAACTTTCTTTTGGGAACATCCCTCAAGCTCGAAATGAAAGGAACAGAAGATCTCAACAGGCAATTAAACATCTCCTGGATTGGTTACAGTCTTGAAGACGTTCGCAAGAATCCTTCTCCATACCGTCTTATATCTTTGCGAATAGATTCAATGCATGTATTACCATGAATATTTGGAAACATATTTCTTGGCAGTATCCAGTGTATACTACAAGAAAAAAAACTAAAAGAAATGCTGCTGGCATATCCACTGGATTTGAATTGTATTTAAATAAGTTTCTTGACCATATTCAAACTGTAGTTGCAGTATTATTTCATAAAAAATTATATAATACTAATTTAAAAACAAAAACTATCTAATATGAATAATTGTTGGTATGTAACTTAGGAGTCAAGTACACAAATATTATTTTACAATCAATTGTACTTTTGATTTATTTTTTAAAAGTGTTATGATGAGTTTCTTTGATATCACGTACGTATTTGACCTTTCATCGAGCGCACACCCTTCCTTAAGATGAGTTTTGATGACACATCATGTAAATATTACTTTATGTACAATTTTTAATGAAATAAAATGTGCGTAATCCAGTCCAGAAGATGTAATATGTACATAAATATTGTGTTCATGTAATATTAGTGAATAGTCATAATCTGTTAAAAAAATTAAAATATTCATTTTTTTGTTTATAGTATCGAGTAAATTTGTTATTTCAGTAAAAGGAATCAAAATTTCCGCTAGAAACAGCATTGTAAAAGCAGTTCCCGTTCTCTGGAAGGATCTCGACGAGTCATATTCGGCGGTCACGCGTGCTCGACGAAAAGTTAATTCTTTGTATTTACTAATGGGGCAAGTTGGGGCATGATTTTATAACTGGATTCGAAAGAGGATAGATTCAGCTAGTAAATGAAATTAGAAACCTCGCGGAATTCCGCGAAATTGGTCACTTTCAGCCTACGTGAACTTATGAGTAATTAAAATTATTGTATTAATTTCATGCATTTTAATATTTCATCCCACGTCGGTATTATGCATTAATGCATTATAAAACAAACATGAAAATACTCTACAAACCTTCAGGAAGAGAACCCATACTGCCAGTTTTCTCTGCACAACTTTGTATGGTCACCACTTACAAATAAAGACGGTCTCTCTACGTTACTCTCGCACTGCAGGTCTACCGCACGCCGCGAAGGGGAAGTTCGGATGACTACTGGTGCCAGGGAAATTGACCCAGACACGAAGTGGGCAGAAACAGATGCCCTCGAGTATACAGTGTGTCGTAGTATTTGCAAAAGTTCAGTAAACGCGATTTCATTTTTGAGGTTTTGGCCAGGATTTCGGGAAAATGCACCACCGTGCGGCAGCAAGATTTTCGACACTAGCTTTTCAGCTAGGAGTCTGGAGAATTCTAGCGGCCGCAAAAACATTCAATTTAGGTGAGTCTCGTTGCACTTGTACCATCATGCGGGGATTTTGTGAACCCCAAATCCGAACATTATGGGTGTTTACTTGACCACTAAGGTGGAAGGTCGATTCATCACTGAATACAAGATCCAGAAAATTTTAATTGTCATTCAACAACATGTCGTTAGCAAAGTTGGCACGTAAAACATGGTCAGTAGGCTTCAGAGCCTGTAACAACTGCAAACGATAAGGACCGTAGTTGCAAGCGTCGCCGCAAAACTCTCCAAACAGTCGTCACAGGAATTGCTAATTCACGACTAGCCTTCCGAACGGATTTCATAGGGCTACGCGTGAACGAATTACGCACTTGCTCAACGCTCTCTTCACTAGTTCTTGGTCGTCCCGTACTCTTGCCTTTACAAAGGCAGCCAGTGTCTTCAAACTGATGATACCCTCTACGAATATTGTTATCACCTGGAGGATCACAACCGAACTTAATCCGGAACGCACGTTGCACAGTAACAACAGATTCCGTCTTTGCAAACTGTAAAACACAAAACGCTTTCTGTTCTTTAGTCGCCATCTTTGCTACTAGCGCTTTCTATCGGATTGCGGCGGAAACATTCCGCATTGATGCCAACAAACAAAACTGTTTGAGTTTCTCTTTCATTTGATATATCCCTTGTGGCTGTAAGTTAGATGTAATAAATATTATAACACACTAAAACCCCGATATTCATTTTGAAACACCCTGTATAATACTGTTACGTTTCTAGGTGGTGAATAAAAAGTCTTGTATTATTTTAACAAAAAAAACGTTTATTTTATTTCTTAACTCAACCGCTGTAGACACTTGATTATTTATTTATACAACGCTTCTCTTGATTATTTATTTACACTACACTGTTCCGAGCACTGGCCACAGTTCACTGCACTGATCACTGTTCGATGCACTGGCCACCGTCCGATGCACTGGTCACAGTCCACGCCACTGAGCACAATCACTGTACCGCGATTCACACACTTCACAGTCAGCTTCCACTGCGGACTTAAGACTGACCCGCGGTCTCCGGCCGCCGCGTATTTATACTCGGCGGGGTGCCGTCGAGACCCTTCCGGACGTTCTGGAAGACTCTAGTGCAGGGAGATGACGCAACCCGCGCTCACAGGCATCTCGTGGTGGCACCAGCAGCTGACGCAATCCGCGCGTGCAGGTAGTTCGTGGGGGTGCCGGCCGGTGATGCAATATTCGTTACAATACAAAGAGTTACTGCAAATTGCCACTAGGGAAAAAAGAATAAATGTGTATAACTGGAGGTTCTACAAATGCAATAATGCATAAAAATGTCTGTACTTTAAATATTATCATTCTACAAATGCAATAATGTATAAAAATGTCCGTAATTTAAATATTACTAATGTTAGAGATATTTTAAAACAGATGTATTCATGTAATTTTTGAAAAAATATAAGAATAGTATAGCATTTATATAAATCTGTTCAAAATGTTTTATGAAAAACGTTTTGCAAATTTGCAATTGCAATTGAAATGAGCCGTTTTGCAAAATGTTCATCTCATTTCCTCAGAAAACTTCAATTTTTCACAAACTTCACTACAAATCATTTGAAGCACGTGTACTCACAAATGAAATAATACATACTAGTCGCGCGACTTTTCTTGACGTCTGAACTCCCCAGTGCTCAACACAGCACGACTCGATATGATGTGGTCAGACTATTGGTCTCACACGGAACGGCACGGCAAGATTGTCAGGGCTGCCTACCTCTGCTTTCGAATGAATTCTGTTCTCGCGTTTTCGCTGTTATTGTTGTGCCCTGTGATTTACTCGATTCGGATTTTGGTGATTACGATTACGATTCGATTGTTAGAAAGTAGAGACATTGTTGATTGGAGGTCTCGCTTCCTTGTGAAAATGAAGCTCTTCATGGAAGACGGGCGGGAAAAAAGTACTAATAGCTGAAATGGCTGCAGGTGCTGGTCACACAGTCCTTAGTCTTCCTCCCTACAATTGCGACTTACATGCGATTGAGCTGGTATGGGCAAGAACTAAAAGGTATTTTACGGAACACAATATATCTGGGGACATGTCAGCTACGCATCTACGTGAATTAACAGTCAGAGGGTTTGAAGCTGTAACTGTTTCGGACTGGGAAGTTTACTGCACTGTTTAACCACGTAAAACATCTAGAAATAGAATACTGGCAAAAAGACGGGTTAATGGAAATTGTAGTGAATGACATTGTAATTAATACTACAGAGAATTCGAGCGATGATTCACATTATTCAGAAGATGAAAATTAAGTACGTACACTAATATTTTATCTCCTTAATAACCAATATTATCATTATGTAATTAATTTCATTTGTTGTTGCTATTAATTACGTTATTATTTGTTCTATTTTATCGTCTGTAATGTCCTGTTGTATTAAGAGTGAAAGAGGCGCGAATAGTATTAATAATGTTACAGTTGGCAACTCCCGTCAGATGTGACGTAGGGAGAAGTCTCCTCTCCCCGCACCCCGCGCTGGGAGACGACAAGAAAAGTCGCGCGACTAGTATAAGTTACTCCCAAAATTTAAATATGTAATGTAAGATATATTAAAAAACATTTGCTTAATTTTTGAATAGTTAAAAACCAAAAAATTTGTTATTCAGTACATTTAATACATTTTAAATTAAAAGTCAATGAAAACACTTCGATTTTTTTTATAAGAAAATTCACCGTTTGGGAAAAAATCGAAATTTCATCGATTTCAGATATTTTAAACGTCCTGAAAACGCGCAATTTTTAGTTGATTTTCATATATCACACTGAATTTTATCTATAAAAATCAAAATTGGTTATCTTCAATGGTTTTTCTAATTCTTGATATTGCGTCTTCGTATCATTGACACGGGTAATTTTACGTGGAATAGATTCATCTGAGATGCTACAATCAGTGTATCGCGAAAAAAACCTGTAACTTTGGAATATTTAATTTTTAATTAAAATAATCACACTCACCGTAACTTCAGAGAGGTCCTTGAAACAAGGGTAGCACTTGTTTTTTGCCCTAGAAGCTGAGGCCCTTTTTGTGTTCCGCATAGTCACAGCTTTCAATAATATTCCTCGTCCAAAATGGCAATGCACGACAAACATTTTATCAGTACTTACATTACGACACAATTTGCAAAACAGTTTCATCCGTTGTGAAAATGTCCGTTGCACATTCATTCACTAACTATTGTAAAAACACGTCTTACAGGTTTTGCTTTCAACATCTTCAATACACTTGGGTACAGTTTAATACGCTGCTGTTTACGATTTGAAGATACCGAGGTTCCCTCAGCGAACGACGCAAGCTGTTCGAGTGAAGATCAGTTTGTACACTTTTCATTCGGAGTGTTCTTTCCCGGATATCTGTCTTCATTTAACGCAAAATCAGTTGAAACGACAATGACGCTGATAGAAGTTCAATGCAGTGTTGCCACACGTACCACGATCCCGGAATTTTCACTTCACTTCTTCTATGGTATTCTTCTTCTTTTCACTTTACTTCTATGGTCCATAATAAGTACGTTTAAAACATCGAATAGGTCACAAAGTGAAATTCTATGTTTGGTTAATGAGTTTTGTTTGTTTGAATGCTGATTAATGTTTTTATGCTCATTAATTCGTTCAAATTTCTTTGGCCTATATACGTAAATTAGCAATCCTGACAAGATATTTGATACACAATATTATATTGATCTAGAATGTCTTTATTATTTTGAAAATTGTATTTCTTGTTAGTAAGCTTCCTGTTTTATAACGTGGGGAAAGATGCCTGCTACACTCCAAGGCCTCTATTTTGACACGGGCCTTCGTTCGTCGTACTTTGCAACGTTGCCAAAGGGTATTTGCCAAATAAGGTGGTGAAAAGTGAGCGCAAACTTAATCGATAATAACGATGCTCATATGAAAGAGAATACAAAATGACGTAGATTCACAAAAAATCAGCATCAAAGTGCAATCTGTTGCAGAGATACGAGAAATGTGTTTCACATGTTTTATTTTTTACTGGTGTCTATTGCGTGTATCAGGCTACAAAATGCAGAGACGGAGAATCATAGTCCAATATGAAGTTATTTTGTCAACGAACATACAGAAAAAATAAATAATTTTTTTGAAATTGATTTTCGACATAATAATGTTGGAGTATTGTCTCATTTGTTTTCGTAAAATGGATCTTATAACATTCTATAACATATTGTTTTCAGATTTTTAAACAATTTGAACGGTAGTGAAAAAAAATGAAGACAAATTTTTTCAGTTTAAAATTTTGAAATTCGCGCATAAATGTGATTGAAAAAAATGTTTAACCGATATTTAAACAAAAATTTAAACACGACATATGAACTCGAAATCTTATAGGTGTTACATCGATAATGTATCAACCTGAATGGGAATATCCTAGGTGGAAAGATGGTGGAAATACATAGTGGAAAGAGATGGATGACATCTTGCGCATCTCACTTCAGCAAATGAACTCCAGGCACCAGTGTGCGACATAACATTTACGTGAATTATAAATGCCAAAATTATCACAGTTACAAGTCCTTGAAACAGATAAGTATTTTTTAATTATTACATCTTTTATAGCAATTACCCTTTCATCGTGTTATTTTTGGCCGGTCACCGTTGAACATTGTCCATTTATGCTAATTAAAAAATGTTTCTCAACACTTCTCCATAAAAAATGGCGGCCGACGTCTGGTCTCGCTTTTCAAACGAAATATTTAAATGATTCGTGGTTGGTGACGGAAACTGGTGCTGCGCAGAACGGGCAAAAATCGGTGCACCGGAGCGGCCCACCCATCTCTTTCCTCCTCGAGAATAAAGGGAGGGAAGCGATTTGTCAACGTGCGAAGGGAAGTGGCACCCTTGGATGCTGCTCCCACATAGCTGCGATCTTTTAAACACACATTTGGCACACGCTACTTGGCGAAAATTGTGAAACTGGTATTTTAAAATGGAAATGTTGAAAAAATACTGGAATTTTCAGTAGACTGTTTATAAACAGTTGCGTGAGCCCAATTATTGAATAAAGTGACAATGATTAGTTGTCTACGATTGTCTAATTGTCAAAGATTAATAAATCTACTACTAAGTAATTTGATTGCAGCAGCTAAGCAATCTGTTGCAGAGATACGAGAAATGTGTTTTGCTACTACTAAGTAATTTGATTTATAGATAATAGATCAATATAAAAACAAAGGAGGTTTGATAATTTTATTTGGATATTATACATAAATACTTTCCACATAAAACAAACATTTGTCAGAAAAAATTACCAAATCATCGTGGTAAGCAAAACATTTCAATAATTTTAATATAAACTGTTAAAAATTGTGAAACAAGTTTTTCAATTAAATTTTGGCGCGAATTTCAAATTTTTAAACTAAAAGATTGGTTTTAATTTTTTTACTACCGTCCATTTTGTTTAAAAATCTGACAACTAAATATATTATAGAATGTTATAAGACCCATTTTAAGGGAAAAAATTGAGACAGTGCTCCAATGTTATCACGTCAAAAATGAATTTAAAAAATTTATTTATTCATTTCTTTATGAATTTGGCGTCAAAATTCGTTGATAAAAAAACTTCAAATTGAACTGTTTCCCTGTTTTTGCAATTCTTTTCAGCCTGATGCACACAAAAAGATAAAACATGCAAAACACGTTTTTCCTTGTATCTCTGCAACAAATTGCCCTAGGAGGCTGATTTTTTTGTGAATCTATGTCATTTTGTATTCTTTTTCATTTGAGCATCGCTGTTGTCAATTTGGTTTGGGTCACCAAATTTTATCACCACCTTATTCGGCTCTGCCCTTTGCCTGGTGGCCTGATCGTATTGACAGTGGCTCAAAACATCGGCTATCAAAAATGTTTCATTTTTGTTTAAAACATGTTCATGTTTCAATAAAACATACATCTTTGGAAAATATGCCATAGACATCTGGATTGAGGATTGCCACTGCATCATGGAACACGGAGGGACGGGCATCAAAGTTATAATGCAGTGAAACTTTTCAAAAGGAAAACGACAGAATTCCCGTTTTGTTCGTCTTATTCGGATGTAGAGTTAGAATACTTTATTCTGCTATAAACTTATCTTTGTATCCTGTTTCAATGCATCACTATACAATGATTTATTTTAAAGCTTAGAAAATACATAAATACATCACAACCACAAACTTTACATTACATTGATTTTGCCAGAAGAGCTCCATACCTCTGCCCGTGCCTACCACTTGTGATACGCTGAACGATATTTCTGTACAAACATTTGTTCGCTTCACACTTTGTCATGTGGAGTTAGGAATCTTCTGCAGGTCTCTTAGCAGCGTTGCCAGACGTCATGTATTTGAAGAGTAAAATTAAATGTTCCGCACGGCTCAGCCAAAACCACGCACTTGTAAAATCTTTCGACTTGAATTGCCCAATGCAAAAAATACAACCAAAAGATAAAAAGAACAATGCACGCGAAATAAATCTCAGAGGCAGAAGCGGGTTGTTCGGTCACCACATAGTGCAATGGAGTCATAGAGCACAAATATCCCAGAGTGCGCGGAAAGTCGGCCGGATATCAGCTGCTCTCACGCTCGTGTCAAATGACTTTTGGACAGACAGGAGGCATCGACAAGAACATTCGTCTCGTATTATATGATTTCTTTCGATAAGTATCGAAGATGCTTCGTTCTAGCGTTATGTTGCCTACAGTAGAAAAGTGATTTCTGCTGCATTTGCTAGTAGTATATTAAAATTAAGATTTTTTTCTGATTTGTCACAGTCAACTGTGCACTCCACTAAACGTTTCACAAGTACAATTACATAGAGCTATAAATAAAGAATATTCTTGTTTATGGGAAGCATTAATCAAATTTCCTGTTATTACTCTATGCTAGTCATTCTGCTATTTATGATCCACATCAGAGACATTTATATACAGCAAGTTATTAAAATGCAATTTCAAGGATTTGAAGAGGAAAAAACAGGCTTTTACTCTCAATACTTTTCATTTAACAAAATGTTTTCGTGATTTCGAAAGTAATTTTCTTTTCATAAAACTGCAATTATTAATTCGGTAAAAATATTTAAAATAAACAGTACATACTATTGATATATTATGGATTAATCTTAAACATTATTTATATGAGATCAATATCTTAATAATTTTCAACGTAAAAAATGAATAATCATGGGCATCTATAGCTTAACCAAATTTTAAACCATTTGATAATCAATCATATAGGGTTTGGAATATTTATTATTTCTTCTTTTATTGTATTAAACCTTTTCCACAAACCCATTTCACGAAGAAACGCATATTACAATGCAAAATAATACGTCTATATACTACTTTAACTACTTTCTGCGAAAAAGGCCGGTCATTAGTGGCTTGTTCCAACATCATTTTCCTCAGACTTGAACCCAATTCTTTTCCCAGCAACAGCCAGCAATATCTTTCCGAGGACGGAAACACACGAGTTTACAATACGACCGGAATATCTAGTAAGAAATCTTGCCAACATCAGAACTAATTATTGCCGCAATGCTACATTGTCAACTTTTCTTGCGAAATAATATTGCTCGCCATTTCCTTGCAAGTGTAAAGCCAGATTTACTCTGCAAAACATTTAACAATTTTGCAACGCCAGGTACGTCGTCTCCTGATTACGAAAACACTTAGACGTCGTGGTTTTGAACAAGTCATCGCAGAATAAAGGGCAAAGAAATATATAATAATAAAAATTGTTTAAACTGATTGAATTAAGCACTACTATATTTTCTTAGGATTTTTACGAAAGAGTAAAGATTACGCATTTATTTAGTTTCTAGTGTGGAAAATTGTGTATATTATTTTCAATTCCTGTAAGCGTAAATTGTGTCTCTGACCGAACGGCTAGTTTAATGTTATGTTAAGCTAATGGTTTTTGTTTTTTTTCAAATTTCGCTGAGATTATTCCTTTTATTAAGACATACACTAAGAATTAAATTATTAACAAACTAAATTACAAATTAAATAAATTAAAAAAGTGATTGAATCTTAGATTACGTGGAAAAATATTTGAAACCGACCTGTAGAACTTTCTAGAATGCAGTGGCGTCATAGCTGCTCCAACAATGAAGGCCACGCGGCCGAGGGACTCGCAGTGGGGGAGGTGGCCGGGCGCCAGGGCGTTGCCGAGCGACAGCCCGAAGCCACTCGCAGCGAGACGAGGAAACCTTTCTGCGCGGGCGGGCGATTGGCTCGGCCCTTCGCTGGTGAGCGCGAGGGACCACTTTCTTCAGTGTAAAAGCTCACTCGTGTCTGTGTTCTGGCGGCGAAAATCACACACGACGTCGTTTTCTAATGTGACACCACTCTCCGGCGGGAAGACGTACGCCTGGCAGCACTCACGTAAGTTTAGCCATCTGCAATTCGAGCCTTATGCACTTAGCTATTGTGCATCCGAACATTTCATTGCAGTACGGAGCCTTATGGAGTATTGCTCTCTTTCCATCCAACTCAATTTTATAGAAGACCCATTCTAACGCAAGCTGCTATGCCAATTCACAAGGCTTAGGGTTATTCGGCTCGTCTATCCGGTTTCAGGCTCAAATATTTAAAGGTTAACTCAAGTTTTAAGCTTCAATTGTCTTAATCTTAGAAAACTGGTTTTCTTTACAAGTTATTCCCAAAGCTGTTATGAATGTGATAGGGGTATTTTCACGCGAACTTGACATGACGTGACATTAGTGATTTTTTAAACTATCATGATTTTCAAATTTATCAAAAAATACCCTTAAATCCGAAGTTTCAGGTTTATTCAGTCGATCATACTTGCTAGAGAAAAAAGTTTATTTCCACAATTTCATTTTTTCCGATTATTATTTTTCAGATTAGTGATTTATACAATGCAAGTTCGTTGAAAAAATATGATAACTTATGATTCTTAAGGTAAATTTCCCGGGGAATACAAATTTTTCGTCAAACATAACGAAACAAAATTGTAATTTTAACTGAAAGCCAACAATACGATGCAAACATTTCCTGTGACACTTTAAATTATTCAAATGCATAAATTGATGTTAAGTCACGAAATCATGTGGAATGAGTTTTGCAATGGAATCTTTCACAAGTTCAAGAAGTTCGCTGATAGATTTCGTGACAAACGTTCTGACCTATCTGTGCTTGTCCACAGATTTACTTCCACTGTCTGATCGTCATTCACATCATCGTTAAATAGAAGTCGCAGTATAACATCAGATGCATCGTCATTGTTGATTGGACATTTTGGACATTCTAATAGCATGCACTGCTGATTTGAGGTATCGCATACGAGACACGTGATAACCCCTTCAATGTTAATTTTTTTGTTGAGGACATTCAATTGTAGTCCACGTTTTAATGTATTGTGCAAACGCAGATGCAAGGCGTGCCTAGACTTCCAGCAAGAACGCATCATTCCTTTCCTGAACGAGTTCTTAAACAGCATTCGCAGTTGCTCTCATAAGACCAAGATTGTCTTGTACCGACTGTTTCTGTAAATTTGGAACTATCGACAACAAATGAATTTTCAAAGCATAATTACAAGACTCGATCGTGCATTTTATATTGTTTCTTATAATACCACAAGAACTTCCTTTTTATTTTCTTTCATCTTCACTTTAGTAGCAAAAAGCCGCTGGTTGCCATGGTACCGGAGTGCAACATATAAACAATGCCCATTAATTCAAAAGTGGACGATAAGTAGCATCTGTGAGTTATTGGTAAAAAATAATGACGTAGATGATGCCGCGAGGTAGGTCGCATAATTTTGTTTTAAACAAGAGAGTAAAAGATTAAAAAAGTTGGCATGTTGAAGAAGGATACAAGAATATTCATTCGAGCTCTCGACACGATAGCGATCGGATCAGGGTGCTAGATGTATAGCAAAGTATTTGAACATAGAAAATTGACGCGAGTTCGGACGTAGTGATTGGTCGTTGTTAGTATTCAAAAGATAGACCTCAGATATTGTTTTATACGACGTGGACAATGAATGCCAAAAGTGAGACTTATACATTTTATTAAGCGGACAATGGTAATTGACCTTCATCGCTTCATCGTATGCAGCTACAATTGAAGCAAGCTTTCATTCCGCATCCATAACTTTTTCTTCTAACGTTCTCGTTTTCTCAGTAACATGAAACGCGTCCAATATCGACTTTTGTGCAATGGGGTTCGTATCTTTTGTAAAAGATTTATGTTTTATTATTTGCGTGTGTCTATTTATATCGTTGCTGCAAAAACAATAAGGAAGATTGATATTTAAGATTCCATTATTTATGGCATTTTTTACATTTGTAATTAATAGCAACAATTGATTGTAATTAATGTTTTTTTTCTGAACTTTTATTCATAAATAAAATAATTTTTAAAATAATGGTTTTAAACATTTTATTATAAAATTAAATTATGATTACCTTTCACATCTAAAACTTTCGCCACATAATTTGCACTTAGGATCTTTTTGAATCCATGCCTACTTTGTAGTTAATTTGTCATGAAATATGACATTTGTGTGTTGGGCTTCTTTTTCAATTTTTTTTTCGTGGCGGTGTTTTGCTTGCCTCATTTCACCCGTTTCACCTTCATCACTTGTGAATACCATATCTATAAAATTTATTAATTATTAACTTTTTCTAATACGAGAGCTCAAATAATTTTTAATCAATATGAATCACAGGATGTATAATTAGGAGTATTAAACTAAATTTTGATTAAAATTGGTAAGTCGCAAAAAATGTTTGTCATTGTAAAATTAGAAAATGAAAAAAGTGTGAGTGAAATCCTCATACCGCAAGTGACTATGCGTTATTTGAAAGAATTCGTACATCTACAAAATTCATAATTAATAACTAAAAAATAACACACATATTCAATTAAATCATTTGATTTCATCAGTTTTCTTTCCTTATAAACCTTTCGTTATTCGCGCCGTGTACTGAGTACATGCGCGACATAATTTATCTTTGAAAAAAAGTTTATCACAAAAATGAACTGAAATTCCCTGAAACACGCTTTAGTATTGTTTTTAATACAAATAACACACACGTCCAACCTTTACACTTCATTTAAAAACACATGTAAACAATGCCTGCACGAACTTGCTCGATCGCGTCTAAAAAAGGACACTACAAGTTATGTAAAAACTCTTTTACAACTATAAAGTGTCGAAAATGTAACAAATTCATATATTGCAATGAGGCCATTGCTGGTCGCCGGACCCAAACTCACCCCTCGGTCACGCCAATTAGGACAGTCCCTGATTTGACACGGCTCAGCGCAAGACGCGCGAACACGTGCCTGTCGTCCTAATCAAAGATTTACGACTAGGGTGGGATTGTCTCCCGGGGACAGCCCTTCAGGCAAAGAGCGGGCGGCTACCCGCCCACGTTTACACAAGGCACCGGAACAAGTGAATTATAGAGATCCCGGCTACTGTTTAAGTAATCCCATAGGACTCACATAATCATCACGGAGACAGCAGAAAGGACTGCTTTGTTCATCTCTGGTGTACTGGCCAAAACACACGCACAACAAAGACCAACAATCAGGCACCCAGAAAATGACGTTAGTTAGAAAATGCCCTATCGGATTCCGACTCGCGTCGAATATTCTAGAAACTGAGATTTCGACCAATAACATTTAAAATTCCGATCACGTGAAGGAGCGATATGCGAAATTAGAAAAGAGAGTGGGGATGCGACGCAGGAAGCTCGAGAGAGGAGGATTTTTGGGAGAAGACAGATAAAAGGCGAGAGAACGGCATAGAAAAGAGACTGCTGTGTTGAGGAGAGGTAGTTGGAGCCAGCGATTAGTGTTGGCCGACCAACGGAGTGCAGGCCGCCCCGTTTGAAAGCACAAAACTGGAATTTATTCCATTTCAACGGGCCGGCGTTGATCTGTAAGGATCGATTGTGCAGCCGAGTTATCGAGGCTGACCTGGTACGGAGTGGGGTGGCGTTTGACGGCCTCCTCCGATACCCGCCGATCGGAGCTTTTTTTTCATCCATTTCCTGACTACGGTCGGCGGATCTGCGAAGGATTGGAACGGGAAGGAACGCTAGCACCGCACGTATTGCTGCTTCCGGCTGGCTGCGCCTTGCTGCAACGCGGTTCGCGACAGCGTTTGTTTTGAGGACGACTACAGATGTGCAATCATCGAAAGAGGTAGAATCAACGACTATCATTTTGTACTAATTCTAAAGACATTCAAAAAAGAGTCATTTAATGTAAAAAAATAATATAGTTCAATTTAAGAGACTTTCCGACCAAATTGTATTAGAAAAAAAAGCAATAAACGTGTTCTAACCATTTAGGCGATTGACACTTAAAATGGAACATAACTTTGTAATTATTGTAAAGTAGTAATAGTAGCAAACCCAGTGCATGCCCTCATTCAAGAGTGCTCAGCCCTGAGGTTCTAATATGCCGGTGCCAGGTGACAGGTAAGTGCCCGTTTGGCGCCCTTCATTTATAAATTTAACGCGCACACCTGTCAGCTGATTACCGACACACTTCTGTGTGACGGTGTTTTCCCCCCTTTTTGTGAGGTATCCAGACCGCGTGCTACGCGCATTGCTCACATGCGTGGGTTGCCGTATGCGGCAGGTCGGGTTCATCACAAAATAAAATCATTAAGTCACCATTGTTCATTTTTTTAGAATGTCGGTCTGAAAACAATTCCGATGTTTGTGGTTCTGACAAAATTAATTATAATTTCTTTTTGTCTATCATATTTTTATTGAATAAAATATGAATTATTTCTTTAATAAACAAACGCATTGACTTTGTTAAACAATAACTCATCAAAATTGTCATCCAATGTCACTAAACATTCAAAATAGGGTTCGTTTGCTCAGTACACGACGCGAGTAATCGCATTTAAAAATAGCGTAAGTAGCGAAGGTTAATATTGAATTAGATTAAATTAAACATTTCTTAGAAAAATAATATATAGAATGTTTTTTAATAAATAGAAATAAATGTGAACATATAGAATTTAATACTTTATTAAAAAATCACATTAATTTTTCGCTTAGTTCTTACCCGCTTACCTGGTAAGGTTTTAAGTGTGGACTGGTCTCTAAATCCCTGGAATTCTGAATCACTAGATGGTTTGATTTTGAGGCTTGATGCTCGACCTCTTGGTTCTTATTGTCTTTATAGAAGAGTTTTACGTTTTAACTTTACCACTTTGAGATTTGACCTACTTGCTGCCCTGTTTTCCGACTTACTAAAGTTAAGATTGTGTAATATATTTAAAAAAGTAATTTCATACAAAAGATGAAGTGGCGTAAATTCTCAAAAATCGTAGACTGTTTATTAATTTGTTTTTTCTTGTTAAGTGTGTGGCACACATGGCTTTACTGGAGTTTATCTCGTCTTATGAGTCAAAGTTATCTTGTGTATTCAAACGAAACTATATAAAAACATTTTTATGTCCAATTACAATGTCGTAGTATGTGGTCGTAAAATTCGATAATACATAATTTTTGGTTAGAATAATATAATTTTGTTAGAATGATGTAATTATTGTTATTAGAAATTCTTACAGTTTTTGTAGCGGTAAGCAGATTAAGAGAATGACTAATTTTGAATTGTTTAAATTAGTAAAAATGAAATACAAATTGGGGGCAATAGTAGCTTACTGAGTGGTAGAAGAACTTGTCGGAAATTTGTCTGATATCCGTGTTCAACGGGTAATAACAAGGGTTGCGAAATTATAACTTTTACCACATTTTTTATTGCAAATCCGCACGGTACAAATTGTCACAAGAAAACAACTTCAGGAACACATTTTGTTGAAGATTCCGTAAAATTCCGCATTTTGGCGCCACAGTCTCCGCATTCCACCGCTTCTCCTTTGGCAACCATGGTACTTAACTTCATACCTACCTTGCCTATTGGCTAGACTGGCCACGCGGCATGCAGCAAACTAGCCTTTACGTTTTACTGTGGAAATTAGGTTTAAAGTGATGTCGAGAAAAGTTGTTGCTCTTTGCACAAAGGCAGTATGGCCAATTGGGCGCATCCTTCTTGTGAGGTAAATTTTCAAATTTTAAGGCGATTTGTATTTAATAATAATATAACTTTAATAATTAAATAATAGTATAATTTTGCATAGTTCATTAAATATGTAATATAATGTAAAATTATTCTAAATAATCATTATAAAAGTAATAAATGAATATTTTATTGCGAATTCAGTTTCCAATTTTACCTGACAAAACTTTTTTTTTAAACTTATATTTTAACTGCATTAAGGAAAACTTCAAAAATAAGGACATTTTGTACAAAATCACATGTCCTGATAAATCAGGACGTCTGGTAACCCTAACAATAACTGTCTAGCAACTTCTCCCAAAGGCTGTTATGGGCCGGGTATCCAGTGGCGTACTGCAACTCCAGAGGAATTTGTACAACCCTTATTCTTGTATCTCGCGCCCATTTCTCTGGATGCAGTGCCCGCGAGATCTAGTAAGCTTACCTCCCTCGCGACCTTTACATGCCTGATTTAGTTGAGTGAAAAGGAGTTACAATTGTCAAATTTGTGTTGATATTTGATTCAAAATATTTAGTTTTCGTATAAAATGTAATGAGTAGACCCCGGAACTTCAAGAATTAAAAAAGTGAAAATAATGCATGCTACAATGCACACGAAATTGGCAATATATGCGCTTAAAATAGCCAAAACATGTGCTTAAAACTCAGAATATGCGTTCAACAAAATACAGTGAGCAACAGATAACATTTATTTATATAAACCTTTTTTACACTGTAGAGTAAATGCGTATAATAAAAATATACAGTTAATAATAAAAATCCCAGGAATATGCAATTATTACACCACATGTAAAAGTATGTTTCAGTACTTCCGTTTGCGATGAAATTTGCCGCAGTTTTCTACTTTCTCACCCTTAAAAATGTACTTCTTAAGAAGAGAAATTTATGTGATGCTGCTGGAAAAAAATGCAAATTTTAAGCAGAAATACTCTTATTGCTGGCACGTGGTAACGAAAAAGTGGATAAATCCAGTTGCTAAATTTATAAAAATTGCTCTAATACAATTAGAGACTATTCTGATCGCCAAAAAGAAACATAATGTTTACTTTAACAAAAACAAGATATAGTATAATGAATGAGTTTACATTTGCATTGTATAATTTTAAAAAATGACTCAATATGCCTGTAACAAATAATGTACTTCCGGGTCAATGACCCCCATCTCGATCGTTTTTATCCAGTTTCCCTGATCCATAGAGCAAATGTTGAGATGGCCCCTTGATTTGCTTCTGGACATAAATGTAGCTTCACTATGCGCACGTTTTGTTGAACTTTTCTTTGCTTGTAGTGGTAGTAGAGCTTAGGGTGAGTTTCTATTTTGTTAACAATACAGAAAAATCAAGTCTGTTCGTTTCTTTACCGTTAAAAATAAGTTTCTATAATTTGGCAACGAAAATATCTAGTTTTTGAAATGTTAATCTCTCGGTTTTTAAATTTGTTATTATTATATTATTATTATTAATCTTTCAACTATTAATAGTTAAATTGTTGGGAAGGGATTCAAACTCAAGAAAGCGTGCGCAGATGATTTTCTCCCCCATACGTCATATACTATTTTTGAGTAAATAAATAAATAAATACGTGGTGTAGTCTAATCCATGTTTTGTGGGTCCTTGATACCGAAAAACTAATTGACGGCAAAACGTGTCTGCCTGTCCGTCCTGAGATCGCCAGTAGTTAAACCGTTCAGCCGATTTTTTATAAAATTGATAGTTCCCAATTGATCTGGCCAATGTCGCAGACCCCTGAATTTGAAACCGATATTTTAATTTTAGGGATACTTTACATGAAGCTCCTGGGACATTTTCAACATTTTCATAAGTCTCCATCGTTTTTAATTAAATCTTGTTGTTGGATAGTGTGCGTGAGATTTGAGAGAATGGTACAAGCCTCATTTTCGTTAACAACTCTGATTATTCAAAACATTTTCGGCGTTGACCTATAAAAAAATTGATGATAATTTTTATTCTTAATGAAATCTGTTCATCAAAAACAGTTGTTAAAAACAGGTCATGTTCAATATTTCGAAAATAAAGAGTATTTTTTACGTAATTTTATGTGAAACATAGGCGCTTTTAAGACCTTTTTAAACAATTTTCTCAGAAACGAACTTAAATTTACTGTTAAGGTAGTGGTGAACTGGACTATATGGAACTGGATTTATAGTCAATAAAAGGTTGAAGAAAAGCATCCAGTCCTTTATACCATTAGGGGAGAGACTATGTAAAATCATATTAAAGGGAAGGTTTCGAAACTTCACCATATTTTCTGCACTTGCTCCAACAGAAGAAAGACCTGATGATGAGAAATTCGCCTTTTATGGCGAATTGGAGAAACAATGTAACAAAGTACCAAAATACCATATGAAGCTAGTATTAGGCGACTTTAACGCAAAAATAGGTAAGGAGGAAAGTATATCCATTCAAGGTGTAGCAAAGTGTAGAACTGGATTTCTCTATTAGTAAAATAAAAAGGCTTGGGAATCCCATCCACCATGCTCCCATCCCCGAGCCCGGATTTCTTAATATAAATAAAAATATAAATAAATATAATTTTATATATCTTTATATATCTTAATAAATCTTAATAAAAACTTCATAAAATGTTTTTATATGAATATAATCATTAATTAGATAGTTTTCTAAACTATAATGTTTGAATTGAATGGAGCAATAAGAAATTAAATATGCATTTTTAAATGATAAATTAAAAATGTAATTTCCACTTTGTATGCCTATTGTTAATTTAAATCTCATTTCTACATGGATTTGTTTAGAAAATTGCGATGAATCTGCAGATGGCATGTTTTCTTGCATCAATGATTGATTTAAACAATTAGATTTAGAGTTTTGAAAAGTTGCAGCTCAATGCGCTGACAACACAAACGCCAATTTCGGTGGTATTCATTCGCTCTTCGTCAATTTACAAAAAGTAAATTCGAATATTGTAAGAGCTAATTGTCACGCACACACATATAGCATAATGCGTTGAGATATGCTTTGGAAGCTTTGTCGGTATTCATTTAATTTTATTTACTTACTTTAAGTCAAAAACAGTTAAAAACTGTGTGTGACGTGCTTCGTGGAGAAGTGAATTCTGCCCACGTTTTCAAAATTTTGTGATGATATCGTAGGTTGCCACAGCCCTGAAGAGGACCGCGATATGACGGTCGAAACGTCGGCACCCCAGCCTTCGACGCGTTTTTTGTGAGGATTTAAAAAAAAGCTCCATCGTTATAAAATATATTTTCAAGGATAAATCAGCAATAAATTTTGGCTCTTATTCATTACGTCCTTGGTCGAGATATAATACCCCCTGCCGCGACAACATGGAAACGATAATTTGAATAACTACATTTTCCACTAAAGTCTAGAAGACGTGCACAGATAATGGAGTTACATTAATCTTTTATCACACTAAATTCGATGAAGGCAATCGACCAAATTATAATTAACAAAACTACTACTCAATATGAAGTTGAAAAAAAAAGATTTAGGATACAGTGACCACGATGCTCAAATTCTTACCATTATACGAAATGCGAACACTGCCACAATAAATAATACACGTATGACTAGATTGTTTACTAAAAGTAAAGTAATATTGTTCATCGATTACTTGATGCAGGAGTCATGGGGTTTATAATATAATGTTGTTGAATATTAATGTTAATAGAAATGATAAATAAAATTCTTTTTTCAACGCTTTCATTCATTTTAACACTTGCTTTCCTATTCAAAAAAGATGATTAAATATTTCACGGAAAAGCAATTCTTGGATAACACTAGGGATAAGGACATCATCTAAAAACAAGCGAATTCTTTCTCTCATTTCTAAACATCATAACGTATCTCAAGACTTCCTCCTCTACTTTGAAAAATACAAATCATTGTTTGTTGATAGAACATTATGTACGCACCTTCCAGATTTTTTGCCAATTGCACGTGGAGGTCCCTACAAATCGATTTTAGTCCCTAATCTCTTCTTACTATACGTAAACGATGTGCCCTCGACGATTGGAAACGGAAGAACAGTTCTCTTTACGGATGATACGAACATTCTTTGCAAGAACAGTTCTCTTTGCGAATGATACGAACATTCTTTGCAAGAACAGTTCTCTTTGAGGATGATACGAAAATTCTTGGCAATAAAGAAACCGTAAATAGTACAATATCAGATATTTCAAATTGGTTACGAAATAAATTAATAGTAAATGAAAAGAAAACGGTTATAGTGCAGTTTTTCGTTTCCAATACACAATTCTGTACTCCATTGAAAATAAACGGTGTACCATTGACTGATGTTAAGGCAACAAAATTCTTAGGTTTCTCAATTCAGCCAAATCTTAAATGGAACGTCAATTTAAATGAATTAAACGCAAAATTAAGTTTATTATGCTACGCGTTCAGAATTCTCTCAAATTCAGTCAGCCTTCATACTGCTCGTTGTGTATATTTAGCGAATGTTCATTTCCGCATGAGATATGGCACAATATTTTGGGGAAATAATCTTATATCTCCCAGACTTTTAGATTACAAAGAAGAATTGTACGAATTATAACTAAATCCCACCCACGTGATTCTTGTAAGTCGCTCTTCATTAATCTAGGAATATTACCATTAACATTTCTGTTGATTTACGAATCAGTAGTTTTTGTCAAAAATGTCTTATTTAAGGGCGGGAGTATATTTTGAGATAACTCCGATATCTATTACTATATCACTCGACATAGAAATTATATTCATCATGTGAAATTATTAACAGCTCATTAGAAAAATTCACACACATACATGTACATTATTTTACAAAACTTTGCCTTATGCCATTAAACGATTAAATCCGATAGAAAGTTTCAATCCAAGTGAATTCGTTTTTGTTGCATAACTGTTTCTATACAATTAGAGATTATACTGGTCATCACAAGGAAAGTAACAAAGTAATTTTAACAGTGATGACTGTATAAATCTAAACAACCTGTAGCAAGACTTGTCTGTAGACATTGAAAACCTTGTTTGAAAAATCAACGCACATTTTAGTTTGTCATCGGTACGTCGAAATGAATTTCAAAGCTTTTGTGAATTTTTAAATGTTGCATTTACTGATTTTTCACGCCATGTTGTAACTCGTTGGTTATTACAACCTTGTGTAATAAGATTGTTTCGAGAATGGCCGGTATTAGTTTCATATTTTCACAGTAATGTTAAGAACTTCTGTCACAGTAATGTTAAGAACGTCTGTAGCTTTTAAAAACGCTTTGCATTTGAAAAAAGAAATTCCTGCGACAGTTGAGATGAAACTAATGTTTGCAAATCACTTGCTTGCAGTTTTTGAAAAGCCCATTCAATTATTACAAAAAGATAGTACCACATTTATTGACTTGTACGCGATTTTGAATGACTTCAAGCAACAACTCTCTTCTACAGAGTCCCTAGAGAATCAGTTTTTCAAGTATAAAGTGATGCAAAACCGGAAGGAATTGACTCTTTACGAAAAGTAAAAGTTTGAAAAAGAATTTTCGAATGTTTATAGCAAAAGCTTGTGTTATATGGGAAAAAGTTTTGAATTCGTTGAACAGTCTGTAATCGAAAAGTTGTCAAAGCTTAATAATTCAAGGTTAATAATTCAGAATTACCAAAATTTGAAAGGTTTGCTGAAATTGTTGAACTATTACATAATTCAAACATAAATATGAACAAGTTGTTTGATGAGATTGTATTCATTAACGAACATTTAAAACATGTTAACGCCCCTGATTGGCAAACATAAACTGACAAATGGACTTTTATTTTTCAAAATATTAGTTTAGATAATAGTGACAACTCATTATGCCTGCATCATCTTCATTTATAGAGTGAGTATTTTCTTTGATTAGAAAATGGACCGAGTAAAGAAATGTGTTCAGTAGAGTTAATCAAAGCGGAATTTTTTGTAAGCGTTAATTGTAAAAAAAACATTGCAATTTTATGAGAAATTTTGAAACAACATTAAATTTCTAAAATCCGCCAAGATTGATGAAAAATATAAGGTCAGGCATTGAATGTATTCATTAAATACATAACTTAAATTAAACTACCATTATCACCATCTAAAAGTATTATATATATATATATATATATATATATATATATATATATATATATATATATATATATATATTGTGACGTTCGTGGCCGGGCCACTAACTCACACGGCACCCACGCATCTTAGATTGTGGAAGGAGTGAATAAATAACATCGCAAGAGCAGCACGGAAGAGAAAAGGCGCGACCTGGAGGTGGCGGCCAGAAGCATCGGCGGGGTAATTTCAACGGAGGGGCGGCGCGGCATAGGGGTTCTATGACGTCAGGGCCGCATTTATACGGCGGAGCGGCGAAAAGCTGCCTTCTTCTCGATTTGGACGGCGACGAGCGAGGTACTAATTTTCTAGAGCTAGGCGGCGACGAGCGAGGTATTCCTCTGTAGTAAAGACGCGGAGTCGTAGAGATTATCGCGAGTAATAGTGGAAGAAAACGTTGCAACATTGAGACGGCGAAAAGGCAGCAAGTTAATATTATAACGAGGCCGCATAAAGTAAAATAAACGTGATTGTGAACAATATCATAGTCAACGCGCTGGTGGGAGCGACACGTGCTGTAACACACGCAAGGGACGGAGCAGTACGCGTGCATGTGTCCTGGATCTGGTGGCGAGAGCTTAGAAGACTGGTGCGAAAATCTGGTAACGGATTGCGGAGACGGCTTCGAGGTCATCGGGAGACGCGAGTGGCAGCGCGGCTGGCAGGTGTGCAGCTACTTCCATGCAACGGCGGTGCGTATCCCGGGGCTTTGGCGGCGGCAAAGGTAATTTGTAACTGAGTAAACCAGAGTGAGAGACCATATTTTGGAAGGAGTGAAATGAAGAACCAGACCATTAAAACTTTGTAAAATCAACTGAGATTTGTATCACGACAGCATAAATTTACCTTGTACAGCGGTAATACTTGCAATAGAACTCGATCTAGAAACTGTGTGAATTTTTATTAGAGTTCCTCATTTTATTGTATAAAATTTGCTATCGAGGAAATACTTAATGTAAAGTAGCAATAAGATCTTGAATAACGAGTGATTGTGTTTAATCCCAGGAGTATGGGAAAATTTAGTTTCAATTAAGTTCATAACTTAGCAAAACCGTGCACGGGTGATAGGAGAATCAGACTCGACATAGCGAGCACATTGTTAAGTAAATTTTGTGTTGTGTTGTAAATTTTGATTTAATTCTGAACTTGAATGTTAAGTGTGAACAATTTCTCATGCCATATTACAGAATATACTGTTATTTTATCTAATATATATATATATATATATATATATATATATATATATTGTAACGCCTCCACTCGTGGAAACGCCCTGATAGAATGCTCTTTCGAGCTTGAATATCTCGGGGGGCAGGATCTTTTGGGGTATGAGAAAGGTACACAACCAGACACAAAATTAGATAAAATAACAGTATATTCTGTAATATATGTACAACTCTGCTGCGGTAGGTCTTTGTGTGGTATTGAAATATTTTTATTTTCCTTCTGTTAAACAAAATTCATTCGTAAAATTGAATAAAATTCATCGATTGAAGGTGATTGAAGGTCAGTAGTATTTAGTATCAGCTTTATTTTATTTTTTTATTTTATTTATTTTACGTCAAAAAACGATTAAAAAACTGCGTATGACGTGCTATGGGGAAAAGTGAATTGTGTGCACATTTTCAAAATTCTGTGATCCCTACACTAAGTCATATACTACTTAAATTTTGAATTTTGAAAGGGAGAAAAAAAACTCCCATGTAATAAAATCTATTTTCAAGGATAAATAAGCAATACATTTTGAATTTTGAAAGGGAGAAAAAAACAAAAAAAAAACTCCCATGTAATAAAATCTATTTTCAAGGATAAATAAGCAATAAATTTTGGCTCTTATTACTTCCTGCCGCGACAACATGGAAACGATAATTTGAATAATTGTATTACCCACTGAATTCTAGAAGACGTGCACAGAAAATGAAGTTACATTTATGTCCAGAAGCAAAACAAGGGGCCATCTCAGCATTTGCTCAATGGAGCAGGGAAACTGGACGAAAAAACCTGATCGAGATGGGGGTCATTGACCCGAAAGCTGTGTTACAATAGTTGTTACAGGTTGTTTATACTCATTTATACAGTCCAAATAGTAATTAATGCATTATGTATCATTGTTAAAATTAATGTTACTTTTCTTGTGATGCTCAGTATAGTCTCTAATTGTATAGAAACAGTTATGCAGCAGAAACGATTTCACTTGGGATTTAAACTTTTCTATTGAATTTAATCGTTTAATGTCATCTGGCAAAGTGTAAAATAATGTACATGTATTGTATGTGAATTTTTTGTAATGAGCTGGGGCACAAATCTAATGTAAATTACTGATTGTATGCTGAAAAGATTTTGTAAATTTAATTACAAAATATTCTTGAAATTGAATTTAAAAGGTCTTATTATTTTGCAGACGGGTTTTGGATTAATCCGGGATGGTGAACTTTCTAAATTAACCAAGAACCGGGAGATTGAAAATTTAAATTAGAATACTTGCAACAATATATGGTAATTTTGGCACCAAATTATTTGTTATTCATTTTAGAAAACAAAATAGTATTACAAATTTCTATTTATTGAAATTGAATGTATTTTCAGAACAGTATTTTTGGAGTGACGGAAATTAAAATTCTTATGTGTATTTGGTTCATTTGACATTTGCACAAAA
This sequence comes from Teleogryllus occipitalis, assembly GCA_011170035.1. Taxonomy (NCBI): domain Eukaryota; kingdom Metazoa; phylum Arthropoda; class Insecta; order Orthoptera; family Gryllidae; genus Teleogryllus; species Teleogryllus occipitalis. The sequence continues at coordinate 183,906 of BLKR01002392.1, forward strand.
TTCTGTGTGGAAGTGGAGCTAAAAATGGAATGAAAATTTGTATGTTTTTGTAATGAGTCCATGTGAGTCTCACTTTTAAAATTATTTGTTCTGGAATTATTATTAATTTCATTTTTATTCTTTTTCTACAAATATTCATAACCTCTTTATTATTTTGTAGTATAAACATCGGACGGCTAGTTTATGTTTCATGAATTAGTAGTGTTCCACTGTAATTATTGAAACGTGCAGTGACCATGGCACATCGTATAAGTGTAAGCATGTGTAGGTATTCCAATGACGTCATGTTCCTCTGTGTACAGGCCGTGTTAAAGCACGGGCCCGAGGGGCCAGGACCCAAGGGCCCCGGTACTTGTTAAAGAAGTCATTTAATAATAAATTTTTCTAAAAATTAAACAAAAAACCTTATAAAAGTGATGTATGATTAAGGTGGTTAGAGCGAGATACGTGTTATGTTTAACAAGCCTTTTTTATTGTCTTAATCAAAAGATGAGAGGTTGTTCTATGATCTGGTAGAGTTTGAATGGTTTTCGCCATCTAGTTTTCGCGTCATGAGACCGTAAAATTTGTCATTTTAACATGAGCTCTTATGGTGACGTGACAAATCCTACCTGAAATTTTAAAATTGTGAGGAAACTAACTGTTGAAATTGTTTATAAAAACTGTTTTTTAGGTAGCTAGCATTTCGAAGAATTGATATGCGCAATTTGAAGGACATTCACCGTTTCAAATGGAAGAATTTTGCAAAATTATAAGCTATAATCAATCCAAAGGGAGACTCGCGCGCTTCCTGGAGGGTCGGGACGGTAACGCGCAGCTCGGCAACACCGCGCTTCTTTCAAATTTAGTGACAAGTCTTCGGCAAGAGATCTTGCATTCCTCTGGGTCTTCTGGGCGCCATTAAAAGATCCTCACTCCTGGAAAACATTGCCCTCGATATTAACCAGATATTCAGCAAAGCTAAAATGTGATGGTTGTAATGATTTGTGTAATCTGAATGGAAAGCTCAATTTAATATTACAAATGAATCACTTTAATATCACTCTCTATGAGCAAATGTGTGATTTTGAGAGTATAAATTTTTATTTCTTCATGGCAGCATTATTATTTCGTATTGTGCTGTATGTAAGCTTTTTGATTTTTGCTCCTGAACAATGATAACCGATTTATTTGATTATTCGAATGATTAAATATTTTAAAATTATTCATATTCTCTTTTATTATGCGAAATACTAAGTAGATGCCATTATCTTCTACACCACATATGCAAGATACCTTACTACATGGGACTCAAAGCAGCAATCTTTAGCATGGGTAAGCACCTCTGACCTTTTTACTGGTATCAAATATGTAGAAATGATAAAATATTTTTATGCTGGTGCTATTATCAACCATTCAAGGTATAGATAAATGCAGATCTGGATTTCTCTACTAGCAAAATAAGAAGTCTTGGGACTCCCATGCCCGTATTATTTAAATAAATATTATTAAAAATTCCATAAAATGTTTTTTTCTGAGTATAATCATTGGTCAAATTGTTAACTGAACTACAATGTTCGAATTTAAAAATAACTGGAATAGAATATAACAATTGTAAATGAGAAATTAAAAATGTAATTTCCACTTTGTAAGCAATTTGTTTATTTACATCAGTATTGGTACAAGGATATATTCTATCATAAGCGTTTTTTTAGTAAATTAAAGATTTTTTCTGAAGGCCTGCGCAAACCAAACTTGAACATGGAGGCCCACTGTATCTACATCCAGCCATGGGCAAATAAAACTAAATATGTAAGAGAAATTATAAATTCACCCTTTCGTAGTAATAGTATTTTCATAGAAACCCCGTTTCTCTACAGCACTATATTTTGTTTCATTGTTCGGATATCCTGAACAGCAGTAATGCATTTTCAATGTGTTTCTTGTCTTATTTCGAAAACATTCTTTCATTTTTAATATAAGGCAAACAATTACTAAAGACCTTACCGCTTGGAAATCCCTTTGGAAGATTTTATCTCCAACAATGTTATAATTTTATTATTAAAGGTCTAAATAATGCAGCTACAGAATTATATGATGCTGTAATTTCATTTTATCATTATTAGTTTGTTATGTACTTTTAACAATAGTCTGCATCTAAATCAATATCATAACGTGATATAAAATTATGCTGAAAACATAGCAAATAGCTTCTGTGAGTTACTTAATCCCACGGCTGGAAATAATAACTGTTCACTTACAATACAAAGTTTTATAGAAAGTAGGAGAGAACGAATCTTCTGCTCTTTTGTTAAGTAATCGAATAATCTAAGGTTTATTCTACAATTGGCTTAGATAATTAAAGAAATAAAAATGAGAGAGAAACAAACATTGAAACATATTTAAAAACACTATGTCACTGTTCTGTGTGATATTGGGAGGCTTTGTTACGTCTTCTCTCAAATTTTGCTATGGCAACAAATCTTCCACTAATTCACTCAGACAGTGATGTTTTGCTCTTGTCGATCCGGCATGAACAGTATTCAAAATGATCAAAACAACAATAATGTTTCTGCTTGTTTGTATCTGTTTGTTTGTGCAAATCTGTATGTTTGTGCTTTTCTTCAACATTAAAAAAGTTTCTTGCATGGTGAAAATTTATGGACGTGAAAATGTAGAAGTAAACACTAGGCTATAATTTGTAACTAATTTCTTCGAAATTAAACCATCAAACACAATTACAAAGTAACTATGGGTAATTCCACGCGAACTCAACATGACGTGACATAGATGAGTTTTTTAAACATGATTTTCTAATCCCTTATCTAAAAATAACCTAAATTCGAAGTTTCAAGTTTATTCGGTCGACAATACTAGCTAGAGAAAAAATTAGGTTTTTCACTTTATTTCATTTTTTCGATCATGATTTTTTGATTACCGATTTATACAATGCAAGATCGTTTAAAAATATGATTACTAATTATAGTTATGGGACATTTCCAGAGGAATCCAAATTCTTCGTCAAACTTCACGAAAATATCGACCTATTCACTAAAAAACCTTATGTACTGGTAAAAATGACTTTTTTTCAGTAATTGTTTTCAACATGTTCCTACACATATTTTTAATTCGTTTGATGCCTAAACTTTAGTTCTGAACTACTCTTTTTAAAAAAGAATATTTGATTCTCTAGAACGCTAATTTGTGACTGAAAAATAGCATTTATCTATTAGTCGATTAAAATTGCATATTCTTGGGTTATTCACTATTATTGCATGGTATTTCATATATAACCGTTATTTTTTATCTTTTTATCATGAATTTTAATATCTTTTTGTTGACTGAAATCTATTTAAACAACCTACGGCATTTTCTTGAAATGTAATCATTTGATTGCAATTTACAATAGAAAAAATTAACTGATCGCTTATTTGGAATAATAGTTATACAGTTTTATGGATATGCGAAGAGTCACCATCTTTCGATACATTGGAAAACACGTAAAGCTTATGTTCCACGTAAACATTGAAAAGGTGACGCTCGTTTAGAGCTATTAAAAATAATAAAAGTAGAAGAGACATTGTAGAAATCGAGAAAGTCGTGAATCGTCCTGATAATTGAATTCTCATAATTGTGAACACTGGGTGAACGAAGTAAGTTTGCATATTCAGTATCGTAAATATATCTATTTAAAAATAAGTTTCTCATAATTTGGTAATAATGGAAATAATTTTTTCGTTGAAATTTGTCATATGGAGCAGGATTAAACAGACCATGTTCGAAAGGTGATGTCACTATTTGCAATGACTTGTCAGCTTTGAGTACAAGGTTAACCCTTCAGTGTTGACACTCAGAATTGGAAAGAGAGTGGTCGCATGGATTACAATTGAAATCCATTTAAAATTTCTTATTAATATTTTACAAACAATAGTCTCTGATAGTGCAAACATGGAAGAGTAGTGGTATCTAAAATACTGAATAGTTACAAAATACAAAATAATTTATTAGAACGTTGCCATATTAGGAATTCTATAAAATGCTACACAAAAATGCATGTTTTATTCCTTTAAACAAATATAATAATATGCATGCGAGTAGATTTTTTTAAAAATCTTGTGCATTTGTTATAGTTTGCTTTGCGATTATTAAATCAAGCAGTTTGACAACATCGTTTAAACATCTGGAGCCTCTATTCGGATTGTGTTGATCACTTGAGTTGTATTTTGCTATTATTTGAAAATTGAGGCCTTCTACGAAAGGTACTGAAAAGTCTGTGCCAAAAGTTTGTCAACTCTCGCTGTAATCAACGACTGAATACGACTGGATCACAATAGTAATTCACGCGACCAGTGAAGGGTTGAGCTAAGAACAGGTAACGTGTGAAAATTAAAACACATAAATGAAAATATTTTACGTTCAAAATTCATCAAACCGTATGTTTCTTTAGGATTGGACAGCTTTGAACCTACGTATTTCCTCTGTCCTACACATCATAAAAACTAACTTAGTTATGTGGTATCAACTGAGTGAGAGTGTAGTATTTCATAATGTTTCCTTGAATGTTCTGCTGTAGAGATAATTCAATGGGATAGTAGATTCAATAGATAGCGTTCCCTCACTAAGTTTAGCACCTGAAGATGTAACAAAACGAGTTACGAAACGTTGTGCAATTGCTGAAATAAATAAATGATTGTCATAGAAAACTTGGGATACTTTTCTTTGTAAAAAGATAAAAACAGCGTATGATCTCGGAGACGATTTTCCCTTTTCAGCAGATGAAATAAAAGAACTAGAGGTGCTACACAATGGCACAGACATTCTCGTAGCATAGTTTTCTAATTTCCTAGGAGTGGTCTGGCTGTAGGTTTTGCTCCATTCACTGGCCAGCTACCATCTATCGTTGCCTAAAGTACATTTTTTAAACTTTTCTCCTCAACCTTTTGCTTTCCTAGTGGTACAACCGAAATATTACTTCAAGAATATTAAAGAAGAGTAAAACCTCGTCCTAAATACAAATATTCATTGAAAAATTTGAAGTGGTTTTTAAGAAAATGGTGAATAAGTATTACTGTAAATGCGAAATTTGAAGCTCTGTTTCTCAGGAATCTATAGAGTTTTCGAAACAGATCATTTGAAATCATTTGAAGCACTTCCACTTACAATTATAATAATGCCTAAAAATCGATGAAAAAGACCATATAAACGGAGTGAGAGATATTTAAAAAAAATATATTTGTGTAATTTAAACAAACTACAAAAGAGTACACCAAAATGAACTTTACGTCATATAAAACAGCGCACAATGCACTATCTATTGGAAAAAAGTGAAGAAAAAATTTGGAGCCATTTTTGAGAAAATGGCATTTGAGCGTTTCGGAAAATGGGGAAATTTGAGCTCATTTATACCGAAATGGGTTGAGTTTTCGAGAAACTTTATTTGACATTATTTAAAGAGATACAGCCAGTTAAAGATGTGAAATTTTTATTGATGTCAGAAATTACTGAAAACTTCCGTCCTGGGATAAATTTTTATTGCGATTACAATGGTATAGACCATTTTTCCATTTAATGCTTTGTATTTCGTAAATTTAGTAAAAAGTGAGAAAATTTTTACTCAAAACTTCAAAAATAGAGCAGAATTCTGTTAATCTTCCATGCCAAAATCAGCGTCGTAGGACGCATATTTAAAGAGATACAGACAGTTAAAGAGGTGAAATTTTTATTGATGTCAGAAATTACTTAAAACTTCCGTCCTGGGATAAATTTTTATTGCGATTACAATGGTATAGACCATTTTTCCATTTAAGGCTTTGTATTTCGTAAATTTAGTAAAAAGTGAGAAAATTTTTACTCAAAACGAGGCATCCCGCCCAGAACTTGCAGTCTACAAAGCGCAGCGCAGTTAGCAGAATCCTTTTTGAATCGCAAGGTTTCGCGCTGCCATACATCGCGAGGACGCAGTTTGAAAGAAAGGTTTCAATTTCATGCCTCGAACACAAGCTAATACACAATCAGCTTAACAAGCCACTGGCCAGCGTCACGCACGCTACGTCATTGGTTGGCGTCCCCTGTGTGAGCACCGGTTCGCCCTTTTGAGGTTCATCTCGGTCTGCGCTGGCAACAGCGTTAAGTCTATTTGCAGCTTCTCTTACGGTGAGCCGGCCCTTCACAACGGGTCCGGTTCAATTCACATCGCGGGCGGGAATTATGTTAGCACATTGGCGGCCAAAATTGATTCAAATTTGGCGCCGTACATTGAAACCTATCAATTTAACAATTCCTTGCCTCTTTTAACTGCAATGCATTTTTAAACGTCCCGCGACGGACTTTAATATTTTTTCTCAAAAACGGCGCGCTTGCTTCCACAGGGAAAGACAAAAACATCTTTCGCGGGAAACTCTTTGGAAAATCAAAAACAGTTGAAGAGCTGAACTGTTTTCGCAGAAGCCCGGTAGGCAGCGCCAGGTACCGGAGACACTGTGAAGTATCAACATTTCAAACTAAAAAGTCCTCCAAATGAAAGCGCGATAGAATAGCGTGATTTAAAAGGGTAGTGGCCGAAGAGTTTCGCGTTTACTCGACTTGCCTCGCGCAAGTAAAACACCGTTAAGATGCACGTATATATGCTACCGACTTAATTTAATTATGTAGGGTTGGTATTGCGACATCAGCTGAGAGGTTTGGCGCGCAAAAGCATTCTCATTGTTGAGGTTTCGAAGAAATACAACGGCTTGATGATCGTATTGGATGTTATTGTTGAAGAAGCTTGCAGGCGTGTGTATACACAAAAGATCGCCTCGTCAGTAAAAAGGCGTCGTAATTCACATCTGGGTGGCATGGAAGAAATTATTTTTGACTAGTGGTAGCAGTGGGTGTCTAGTGCACGTAAGTGGCAATATCAAGCTGAAATGGTATGTAGTATGAATTATAATAGAACACAATCTTATGTTCGTCTAAGGAAACATTGACAGCAAGGTAAAATTGACAAGTTCCTTCCATCATTTATATTTATTATGCCGAGATAAACTAATAGTTCTCGAAAAATTGTTTTTCTGCATTTTCCCTATTGGCAAGCTAGGAAGTGGGTAGCCACGCTTTGCGAGCAACTCATCCATCATTCTATTGCTCTCCCAAACAGTTCTACGGAAGCTATCTTGCAGCGTTAACAGTATTCAAGTGTGATTATCAGATTGGCGTTCTTATACCACTACAATCTATTTTATTAGCAAAATATTCCATATTTATACTCAATGCAATATTTATAATTTTTATGTTTTACAATTAAAAATATCTATATATTTCTTACAATTAAAAGTATTTGTATATAGTCCAGCTGTTTTCTCAAGAGTGCGCTGCCAAGAAGCATATTTATTTCTGTAATTCGAACCCGGATTATTCAAGATAACCGGTCCGCCTCAAATGTTTATTACATATTATACACAAACACAAATTATACACAAATGTTTATTACATATTACACAAACCTTTCTATTACAGATTATATTTAGCAGTTGTTTACGACAAATGACGTAGAGTATGAATTAAGGCCAATGGTTTAGGAGGAACGGTGTCTTTTCTTGTGCAAAACACGCCCAAGAGGAACATTTCTAGAATTCGAGCCCAGGAAATTGAAACTAACCGGTCCGGGGGGATTGTTTTATTACAGATTATGTTAAGCACTTACTTCCGCAAATATTGGTGCAGAGAATGATTTGTCAACAGTGATGATTAGGATGGACAGTCTTTCGCTCCCAAGAGGTACATTTCTGGAATTCGAATCAGGCAATTGAAACTAACCAGCTCGCGGCAATTTTTTTTATTCGAGATTACATTTAGCACCTGATGAGAAATATTTGCATTGAGTGTAAGTTGTTAAGGCAGTATGTGTTTTCCTTGCGCAGGGGGCTTACAAGTAATACATTGAATTAGAATCTAGGTAATTAAAACTAACCTCTCCGCGGAAAATTTTTTACAGGGTAGATTTAATACAAGTTTTGAGTAAATTATGGTGTAGAGTATGAACGAGTTGATTTGGAAGGAATGTCCCTTTTCCATGCGCACAGCGTTCTCCCGAGTGACATTTCTGGGATTCGAACCAACGCAATTCAAATTAGCTGTTCCACGGAAGATTTTTTATTACAGATTATATTTAGTACTCGTTTTGGGTAAATTATGGTATAAAGTGTAAATTATTACATGAACTGGTTTGGAAGGAATTCCCTTGAAGCATTTCTGGGATTAGGAGGAAACGTCTTTTCCTTGTGCAGGGGCTCCCAAGACGTAAATTTCTTGAATTCGAACCTGGCTAATAACAACTACGGCAAATTTTTCTATTAGTTTACATTTAGGGGTCGTTTTGTGCAAAGTATGGGAAGAGTATGATTTGTTACATGCGATGATTTAGACAACCTCACATTTCATAGCGCACAGCTTCGCCCGGGGGACTTTTCTCGGCTTCGAACCCAAGTAATTCAAACTAACCGGTCCGCGGCAAATAATTTTATTACAGATTATATTTAGCACTTGCTCAGGGCAAGGTTTGGCGTAGAGAATGAATAGTTGTGATTGTTGAATGAGAGAACTGTTGGGAGTGACGTGTGAGTTTACAGGGTCAGTGTCGTCTCTCTGACGGCCCTCGCAAGACGAACGACTTTTTTTCTGTAACTATTTTTTCAAAAAAGGAGATATGTTGATTTTTTACTTATCGTTTTTAAATTAAAAGCAGCAAATTCGGAGTACAGTTCAGTATTTATACTTTTAGATGTGTGGTCCTGCTAACTTCCAATGCAAGTTAGCCGCAATCGGCCCTCGCCCTAGGGAACCAGTAGGGAGATGGTCACAGAGCAGCCCATAAACGCCACGGCGCCCTACGCCCCCACCTCACCACGGCGCAGCAATTGCAGAACTTGCGAAGAGGAACAACACAAGCAGCGCGCGCGTTCTTTCTCCGCCGAGCGACGGAGAGGGTCTCGGCGCTCACCTCGCAGGGCATCAGGCCCTCGCCTCAGCGCCAGCGAACGCGCCCGCTACGCAGCATCCATTGGGCTCTATTTTAGAGGAATCGGCTATCGTCAAATCAACCAGATAAGACGAGAAGTGCGCTCCTGCGACGAATAATCAGAGGGATGAAATAGCGAGATCTGTGCCATTCAAATTCAAGACAAAAGGGCGATGGAAAACAAACATGAGAAAACATTCCAAATTAAACCATTATTCGATGAAATAACCCTTTTGAAATGAAACGACAGGTGCGTCTCCTGAGCAACCAAATTTTGATTTTATTGATCCTGTAGAAGTTCAAAGATTCTGCAAGAAAGGGAAAGGATCCAGCTCAGCCAATCAGCTTTTCCCCTCACAATACATGGGAGAAATTGACATACATGATTCGCTCGTAGAAAAAGACACAAAAGCCATTCGGGAAAGAAGTGGTATTAGTGCTTATTTGCTAGAAACGTTGACATGACCGTTATATATACTGATAATTCAAACTGTCAAATTACACAAACACATTTCATTAACTCTCGTTATTAGCATTGCTTTTTAAGAAAGCGACATTCATGAACAACTTAACTTATTTCATAATTAAATATACTGTTTTTCACTACGTAATTCTATTGTATCATATTGTTAATATACAAAACTGTTTATACGTGGAAATGATGCCCAAGTCATTAATAATCTATGTATAAATAGCGGTAATAAACACCATTGTATTAAGTTTCAAACACGAAGATCATGTATTTAGTACTTACCTCAAAGAAACAGGGGGTCTAAAAAATCTCAAAATATCGAGAAAACTGAATTTCTCACAGAAGAATTTCCCAGTAAACACAATAACTAAAGGAGAAATTAGTACATTCAAACAATGAAGCTTCTACAAATTTGAGTTGCTTATAGTAATAAAGAAAAATTACAAGCTTTTTTCTCTCTGGGTCCAGGAGACCCAAGGTAGAAACGAAAGGTAAACTATCACATGTTCACGCTTATGCAATGCTTGATGCTTATGAGAAATCAAAAAAATGAAAGTCATTATGGTTGGAATAAAAACATTCAATACCTACCTGTTGATTACTTTAAGAAAAAATCCCACAGCTTCTGTAAATAACGTTTTGAAAGATGCCCATTTCACATATAAAGTAGTCCAAATCAACCTTGATTCATTAATTACTATTATCTCTCTGTAGAAGTTTGACTATTACACGTGTAGTATTGTTGACAATATTAAAGACACACTGAGCAGTTTGCTGTGCACAGGTAATGTTCAGATATACTGTGCAACAATGGTATACTAAAAACTGAATAACACACACTCAGATGATATAAGCTAAATAAATGCCTGTTCTTATATTCTTTTTCCCTTTTGTTTTTTATATTCTTATATCCGAGAATACAGAAAAAATAAAGAGAATTTTCAAACATTTATCTTCATAACTAAGTGAATACTACTACTTACATATAATTTATCTGACGTACATTGATACATTTTGAAACAGTGCCCCAAATATTAATAATAAATTTTAAATATAAAATATTTCCAATGCTCGATGTTTATGACAAATCAATAAAGAAATTGAGTCTTTCTTGTGGAAATAAACACATTCAAAACCTAGCGGTTGATTAATTTAACAAAATAAAAAATCCCCGGGGCTGCTGTAAATAAAGTTTTGAAAGATGCCCATTTCACATAAAGTAGTGAAAATCAACCATAATTCTTTAATAACTATTATCTCTCCATAGAAGTTTGACTATCACACGTGTAGTATTAATGACAATATTAAAGGCATACTGAGCAGTTTGCCTACAGTCAGCAGCAGTTTCAATTTACATGAAATTTAAAGTTTAAATAAGGACAATAATATAATTTTAATAAGAAAACATTACCCATATTGGTGTAAAAATTAGCACCTGATTTCATATTTTATTTGCATATTGCCAGAATCTTAACTGGTAATGTGTTGTAATTTGCGACATTGATCCTAAAAAACATGAAAAATTGGCTAGACGTAAAATACTTAAGTTTAGACAATATCAGAAACATCCATTTGAAAGCTTGCATTAACATGTAGTTTGTATATAATACAATTTAAATAATATTCATACTTGTCACAATAACTAAAATATACTTTCGTTTCTTGATAGTTTGAAGGGAAATTATTCTAAATTTTAATTTTCAGAAAATCGTGAATTAAAAACATTAATGGTATGGAAAAATACGATGAATTCATGACACTAATTTTATAAATTTTTTTTGCATCTTTTTCAAGAAAGTACCATGCTACACCATTTGAAAACCAAATAAGTTATTTTACTTAACAAAATTATATTATCGGCTATAAATAAAAAAAAAAATAACTTCAGATATTCTAGGCCATGCTACACTATTTTCAGCTTTCCTCTCTAGATCAATAAATAGAACACCACTCCATACTTTAGAGAAGGTAACCCTAATGCTCGTTTGCTTTGGTGGTTAACACAAATGTACAATTATTATGTATGTATTCAATTAAGCCACAATTAAAGAAACATGTTTCCTCACCATTAAATATGACTAAGGATTATTCCATGCGTAAACTCTTTACGGGCAAACAAACTAACTTCACGAAATTCGCCCTTTCCACTAATTAGTATGTAGCTTTACTGCATTCTTCTAAAAGTGCGCGAACTCAGTACAATTCACCAAATCTTGTTTGTGTCCTTATTACTCTAGCATTAATTCAAAACTAGTTTAAAAATTCCCTTTATCATAACATTCACCACTTTCACTAAATAAAACATACGTGTTCCCGGACCTCGTTGCGTGTCTTACACATGGACTACTTCATGAAGTACACGTTACGTGTGTTTGAAATGAATGTGTAAAGAACTTGTACGGCATGCAGGATATTTTAACAGCCCATAAATGTGCGAATGTATTTTATAAACATGAACAATTGGAAATATGCAATTATAAATTTTTCTTACCTATAAAATCTATAATAAACACATTTGATGAAGTTCATGGGTGGAAAGGAATAATATTGAAATTAAAATGTGAAGGAGAAACTAATTGCTCTAACATTGGCGTTATTTTATCTCATATCAACGTAATTGCGTCAAAATTAATGGTGTTAAAACAGGTAATGTGTATGCGTTTAAATATTTATTTCAATGAATTTACTTTCATGTTCAAAATTTGTTTCATTTCATATATTTCTCTGAAAATATTTCCACATCTGTATTAGGGAGTCCGCCATTTTCTACGACGTAATTTTTTTAGGCCACTCCCCCGCGTTTAGATTGGCTGCTGTCGGTTGAGAGGCTCCGCGAGCAGGGTTTTCTCATGACAAGGCTGCCCATGCCGCGCAAAAGCTTCACTTGGCCGCAGACGGCTTGAACAATCCTTTTTGTCAGATCTGTACAAAAGAATCCATTATTTTGTTTTTGTTTTTGGGGTATGTCATTATAAGTTTCTTATTTAACATGACCAAAGAAACGTTACGTGATTTTCATTAATCCAAAAAAAATTACAAGCTTTTTACTATTGTTGAAATTTTAAAAAGCCACTCCTGTAAAATTGTTAATTTTGAATTGTGCCAGTATCAAAGCAACGCAGCGATATATAAATGTGTTACATTTTACAGAGAACTTGCAGCTGGCTGGCAGGCAGCCTGAGGAAAAAGTTCCTTCTCAGCCGTCTCCGGCCTGGCAAGCGCAAGCGCTGACTATAGTGGGCGTGACAACTTCCTTCGGAAGGAAGACTATCGCAACCCAACATCGCTTGGAGCAGGCCGCCCCGTCTTTCCCAGGGATAGCATCGGTTCGGGTTGTTCCCATAATCATCGGCACGTGTGGCTCTTTGGACCAAAACATCGACCGCATCCGGAAGGAGCTCGACCATCTTAACGAACTAGACCATTTGAGGAATGCTAGAGGCTGTCATTCACCATAGCGATGACATACTCGCCCCATGTTCACGTGAATGCTACATTTCGGCCTCTGAATGAGGAGATCCGGATACCCCGGCTCGCCGCACCTGCCAGTGTAATAGGGCTTGGCAGTAGTGTGATTGTATTCATGCTGAGTGATCTCACTGCAAGTACACCTACAGTTTCCTTAATTTACGCAACAAATAAGTTTCTCTAATGTGGCGGTGAAACTTCTATGCTATTTATATAAATTTTAAATGTCATTTATTATAAAGACTACACACTTAGCAACTGATGTATATTCATGTCAGTTTGGCCACGCGGAAATCTTCGGGGGCTTCGGTTTCAGGCAACCATTTCTTCTTTACTTACCTCCTCTTCTCTCCCGGCACCCGGCGCGCTTGGCTGTGAGAGGCTGGGTCGTAAAATAATTAAAGGAACGTCCCAAGGAGCGTATGGTTAAACAAAAGCGGACAGATTTCCACTAGACTGGTTTATTAACTGTAGATACATTGTGTGGTTTAAGAAGTTAACTGGTGCCACTAAGACTTTTTACGGGCGAAACGAGCGCTCGCTCACCATTCCGCCCGCCCTCATTCTGATTTCTGCTCGCAGCTCTCGCCTCAGGCCACTCCCCGTGTTTGCTCTCGGCCACCGCCTTGCCTGTCGCAAGGGGCGCGAGCTGAGAGCGCTGGGCGCCGCTCTGCGCCTCGCCTCTTGGCCTCCGAGGCGCACTCCCCCGCGGAACACTCACATCTAACAAAATACACCTACAATTTAATTGCTTTCAGTGACATAGCCCCTTGGTTGACAAATATGGACGCCAGGCAGCGTGCTGGGCGAGACGCTATACCAGTTGTGTAAAAGCAGAAGAATTGCATACAAGTAAGATTCAAGTTGAAAAACACACTTCTCCAATTAATAATGTGAACGAAAATCTTGGCAGACGAATGTTTATGTGGTAATGCAACGGAATGGCAAGATAACATTTCCTCACCTTAACAAGTCTTAGCAGAAGATATTAATTCGAACGAGGGAAGATAGTAAAGTATCGCACAATCATTTTTGATACTACAAAAATTCATTGAGCAGAGAATATAATAAGAAACTTACATCTTTGAACTTCATTTTTCATAGTCACTAAGTTTGTCAACACATTTCTGCCAGCGTGGTACCAATTTCAGTATGCCCTATTCGTAGAAGTCCATTTGGTTGGAGTGTAGACGGACGGCTGAATTCACATCCGCATCTGTCGCGAAGTGTTTGGCGGCCATTTCTTCATGGGATCAAAGTGATGAAAGTCCGATGGTGCAAGTCCAGACTGTACGAGTTTCTCACGAACCGAAGCAGCAACATCGAAACGGGCATTGTCACGGAGAAGTTTGCTTCCGTCAGCATTAAACTTGTGGGTTGATCATGAACGGCAGGACGAAACTTCACCAACGTTGTAATGTAAAATGTAAATTGTAGCATTGAGAATGTATCCGTGTTCAGCAAAATCCACCAATAACATCAAAGAAGTCCCAGAACACAGTCAGATGGACTTCCCAGGATGATTGCGTCACTGAATTCTTTCGTGCTGGGGAATCAGCATGTTTCCAATTCATAGAGGCCTGCTTTATTTCGGGCGAGTAGTGATGAGCACATCATCCGCTGGCCTTTGTGGTTGTCGGTGAAGTTCTTAGGCACCCAGCGGGCACTAACTGACAAAAAATGTTCAACTCGTCATGAACAGTATGGTTCACCACATCATAGGAAATCTTCCACGCCTACGACACGCTTCGCAGTTGCATACGCTGGCCCTTCAGAACTGCTGCCTCAATGGCTCCAACATTCAGCGAGGATGAATGTTACAGGCAGCCCGGAGCGTGGCGAATCAAAAGTTCACACGCTCTCTTGGAAGAATGCACACCACCTGGAGAGCACACCACCTATGTTCCATAGGCGTCCCATACCCTTGTCTCTGTGAATTTTACTAGGATTATGTTCTTTGGCTCACAAATATCGCACTACACTTCTCTACTATTCCCAAGTTGACAGGAACATGCGCCCTATGTTAGTTTCATTATTCACGCTACACTCGCTAATGAACTGCACATGAAAACAAAATACTCTCCATAGCGAGAACTTTAAACTACGCAATTCACCATTCCAGTTGCACCACCAGGGGGGCAAAAAATATTGTGCGTTACTTTCCGATCTGCTCTCGTATTATTTTACACCACAACCAGCGATAGCATTAAATACTAATTTTGACATTTGGGAGAATTCCAGGCAAAGCTTCCTTTGGTAAAGAACAGAAGTACGTTTGACGTGGTTAGCATGACCTGGGGGTCGATGATCCTGAGGTTTAGGTCCTCGTACATTGTAAAAAAATTGTGAGGTTAAATACATTACAATGATCTTTGAGATTTAGTGCAGTCATGTTTTACATACCGCAAACAATGTGACGCCAGGCCGTTACAACCATAGACAATACATTGATATATTTTTGCTGGCTCTCAAAGGTAACACACTCTTTAAATTGTCAAATATGATGCAACCATGAACTTTGGTATTCTAAGAATGATAAGTAAGCGTTCGTTTGAGATTGGCTATCGAGGGAAGGAAAAAATTCATTGGTGTGATTCGTACACCTTATTTCACTTAGAATTAAGTATGACGATCCATGGAGAGTCAATGGCTTGATAAGGCACAATAACCACCATTATACGTGATTAAAATCACAGAATTAAGTAATTTCTTTACTTATATACATCCGATGTTGAAACTCTTGATAAAGCTCCATAGAAAGGGAACGTCACAATTAAACTGGTGTTTGGTTTCATGATTAAGTACTGAAATATGCAATTGACATTGACAATCCACGAATAGTACGGGGGGGTAATATCTATCGCCAAGTACTATTTCAGTGTACACAGTATTTCATCACATAAAAAGTTTTGGAATACGTGACAATAATTAAGTGGTATTTAGTAATGAACTTTTTAAAATTATTTATTTTAGGTCACCAAGAAGCTAAGGTCATTAGTGACCACTATTAAATTACTTCTCAATAACAGTTATACCTTACAACGATCAGAATTATTAAATACAATGTAAGTACACCAGATACATATTTAAATTATAACAAACATTAAGTACAATGAACTTTAACAATAATTTAGATTATTTTATCAAGACCAGCAATATTAAGATTTTAACATTGATTTGAG